>CAMZMU010000116.1:15723097-15850899 GCA_947311845.1 Poa pratensis | reverse complement strand
TGCCAGGGATTCCATGGCTCCTCCTCCTCTCCCTCCTCGCCGCCGTGACGGCGCCGGTCCCATGCGCCTGGGAGGAGGAGCGTGCGCACTCCAGTGCGGGCAGCTTGCTGATCCAGTGCTATGATCCCCTCACCAACGCAACCAACGCCACGGAGTTTCGCGCCAGCCTGCTCCCGCTCCTCGCCGCGCTCCCCTCCGCCGCCGCGCCGACGGGCTTTGCCTCCCTCCGATCCAACCGCAGCGCGTTCGTCCGGGGCCTCTGCTTCGGCCCCGCCACGGTGCCCTCCGAATGCCTCGGGTGCCTCTCCGCCGCCGCCAGGAACCTCACCTCGGGCTGCGGCGCCACCACCCGACGCGCCGGCATCTGGACCGACCGCTGCTTCCTGGCCTACGCCGACACCCACGCCTCCTCGCCCGCCGAGGACGCCATCCGCTCCCGTGTCCTCCTCCGGCTCCAGGGCGACGACGCCGCCGCCCTAGCTGTCCCTGCCCCTGCCCCCGACGCTGCCGGGACAACTGACTCCACCGACCTGCACGCCTGCGTCGTCGACCTGGCGCAGCGCGTGGCGCAGAGCGCGGCCGCCAACATCTCGGGCGCGCGGATGCTGGCCACCGCGGAGGACGCGCACACCCCCGACGGCTGCTGCGCCGTGAGGAGCACAGTGCACGTGCTGGCGCAGTGCGCCAGGGACCGTACGGCGGCGGAGTGCGAGGTGTCTGCAGGAGTCGGCAAGAGCAGTGGACTGGGACCTCGACGCCGACCGCCGTGACGGTGGCGTGGAAGCCGCGGTGCTGGGCTTCAACTGCTACCGGCGCTTCAATCAATGTCTCCACTGCAGGTGGTGCCTCAGAAAACTGGGTCTGACTGCGGTGAGCTCTCTCAATCTCTGTAATTGCAAAAACATTATACGTGATCACCATCTGGCCTCTAATCTTTTCTTGTTCCAAGGAGAATGGCATGCAAAATTCAGGAGTACCTCCTCTGAACTAACTAATACAGTATACGTTTTGTTTTCAGTACTGCTTCTTCTTATCGTCTTTGGCTGCTGCCTCGCAATAGGTTTGGCCATTGGTGTCGGATGTGCACTTATATCGTGATGATTCCTCGTCTTGAGGTATATATTTCCCCGCTACCCTAGCAATATATACATGATTAATTTGAAGTCATTGTTGGGCCATGTCCCTCCACATGGAGGTGTGTTGGCAGCCCAACTTTAACCCAGAAAGTCCAACACGTGTGAGCCGTTGATCGCTGTATGTATCCAACGGCTGAGCTGCCTCCAAGTGAGGTAAGAGAAGAAGAAAGCCAAGGCAATCTTGGTGGCGTGAGTAGCAAGTAGAAAAGAGCAACCAGGACGTTGCTGCTGCTTGTGTGCTGCAAAAGAGAGAGTGAGAGAACACACAAGAACACCACAACCTAGTGAGAGAGAGGAAGAAGAAGGAGAGATGATTTCTGTCAGGATTTGGTGAATCTGACGGTCTGTCTTCAAGCCGGTGATTGGAGGGTCAAACGTGCTTGGATCGACTCCATACTTGGTGAGCTCGTTCCTTACTTTGAGTGTACTTCGATCTGGATAGCTGGTTTGAGGTTTGGGTCCGAGGAGCATCAGATTTGAGATAGGTATTGGCAGTTCGGACTGCTGCAGTTTCAGCACAGATCAGTTTGGTAGAAGAACAGTTTGGGCAGGCAAACGATGTCCGATTGAGCTCATCTTTGGTGGGTATGTTGGGGACACATATGCCTGTTTGTCTACTGAGTTTGGTGCTGATTGGATCTGCATTTTAAGAGCAGTTTGCTGATTACCGAAGGGGACAGAATCTGTGATACTCTGCTTTGCTGAAATCTTGCCTCTTGTGGTTGTTGTTGTTGTTGCTGGTGGGCAACGAGCTGGTGTGTGTTGTAATCTCCAGAGGTTCTGGAGAAGACTCTTGCTCATAGTGAAGCTTGCGTGGACCGGTTGGTTCACAGCCGTGGTTTTTCCTCCTCACGTTGAGGTGGTTTCCACGTAAATCCTTGAGTCACCTGTGCGTGTGATTGTGTTTATTTCCGTTGCATATTGCTGTTGGTTGAACCTATCCTCAAAGTTCATTGCAGGCTGGGTGGTTGTTGGAGTTGTGTATCTTCTCCCCTTTACCTCACCCTAACAGTCATGAGAATGCCGGGAAACAATTAACAATGTTACGATGCCACACAATGTTCTCAGAAGTTATGAGACCATGCAATTCGAATTTTTCAAGGCTCGAAACGAAGAGAACGATTTCTTTTTGAGTTTTCTCTTTGTACATCCATCTACTATGCTAACATGGTATATAGTACTAGATATACGCATTCTGATTTGTATTTTTGTTTTGTTTGTCGAGCTGTTTTGAAGTGCAATTTTAGGACCATGGTAAACAAATCATGTAATAAAATGGCGCCAAATCAATCAACATTCGTTTTTGCAAGTTTTTCGTTGGGCTATCATGTGTAGGTTGTATATATGTGGCCGGCAGGTACCTTATGGACTCAGTATATATAGGGGCATGTTCGTACGCCCAGTTTTACATTTGCTAACAGCTAGAAATGTGATTTGCTCTCTTAGATATACCGTGCATGCATCTGCCTTGGCTTTATTTTTCCCAAAAGACTTATCTTAATCAGGTCAGAATGCAATAAAATCTCATGTTCTAGTTTTTCTTGCATATGACTCTGAACCACTGAAAAAAATAGTCCGATATAGCCCCTCTAATAGCACGCTATAGCGTCCTGGAAATGACTCCGCTAAATAGATCAGTAGCTAATAGCATGTTATAGCGCGAAATAACACGCTAATAGCATATTTTAAGGCCGATGCTATTTTTTTGTAGCGCGCTATTTTTCCTTGCTCTGAACCAGATATCTCCAGGTCCAGGGTACCAACGATGATCAGAGCAAGCTACAACAACTCCTGGCAACAAGACGCGTGTCGTGTGTAGGTCGTTGATCGTCGGCATATTTTGTTTTCCTTCTTAATTAGTTACCGGGTTAATGTCTAAGATCAGCTTGTGTGATCGATCAGGAGTCTATGCGTACGTACCTCTGTTTTAGCTTGTTTAGTTATATTGTATGCAGGCCTCCCTGTTGAACGCAATTCGGTATGGTTATGTTTTTACTATGCAGCTTTCCTTTTCTGGCTGGTGTTAGGGATAATAGGATAATGACCCCGCAATGCAGCCATATATGGTTATCTCCTGAGCCGGTTTCCTTTTCTCCCTCTATCACATTTCACACTCCTACTTTCTAAAAATTTCTTTGGGATTAGATGTGAGAAACATAATAAACTTTTCTATACTACTATTAAAAGAGCAAACATGTTGGGATACTTTAAATCGTGTCCGTTCAATTTTCAATCAACGATTCAGATTGTCCGATGTCGAGCAGCAAACACTTTAAATCTTATCCGTTCAATTTTTTATCAACCATCCAGATTCTCCCGATCGATCGATCTCCATGTTGCTTGCGTCTTCTGCTTGGCCTTTTCTGAACCCACGCACAGGTGCATGTGTCCGGGTCGGTTTTGGTCTCTTCATTGTACATCGTTCTTATATAAACACCTGCAAAAACTTTCCAGTACAACACAAATCGATTCCGTACAAACCTCGCTCCTTCCCGGCCATGGTCAGACGGCGATTCCGTAGCACTCCCGTCAGGTTCCTCGATGCGGCGACATGGGCGAGTGAAAGATTCTGAAACAATACTACCACATCGACTTGGCGATCCACGGCGGTGGCAACCATCGGCATGACCCCAGTGCGCGGCGGTGGCAGCAACACGCTGCGCCCCTGCCTCCAGCTCCCACCACACGCCGCCACGGGCATCGCGTCGTGGCTCACCGTGGCGCAACGATGAGTATAGGACCACCCGGTGCTATCCGTGTCAGCCACACGCGGCGGCGGCAGCAGCGCCCCACTGCCGGCGCCTTCCTCCAGCTCATGTGCCACGCCGCCACGGGCATCGTCGTCGCTCACCTTGGCGCATGTCGTCGTGTTGCCGGGCGTGCTGACCGCGACGAGGCTCCCTCGATCCACACCCATTCACACTCCGGAGTTTTTCCGTGTCGACGTCCCGCTCTTTCAACATGGTCGCCAACAGCTAGCCGCCGTCGGCCGGCGTGTTCTGGCCTTCTGGGAGGACCTCGCGCAGTACATGGAGCCGCTTGGAGCCGCTGCTAGACTTCCACTACAAGGTATAATCAAAGTTACTAGACAAGCCACATTCCCGTACGTGTTGTTTCAGGGCTGGAACTCTCAGCCCATACCACAGATCAGCTATACAAATCCTGCCTAGCAATTCAACTGTAGAAATTATGGGCATGATCTGGTTTAGTTAGGAAACAGAGGAGTGCTTTGGTATTTTCAGGTTAGGGATGCTTTTACGGATTGTGATTTTTGTTTTGTTTTGATGGTTTGTTTAATTTTCTTGCATATTATAATTTCTGAAGTTTCCACGTTTCAAAAAATCACACGGGGCTGAGGGCATATGATGCCCATGGTGGTGCCACTGCTGAAGGTTGTGTTGAAGGATACGGGTGTGACATTAAGCATGTGTTCGTTTTTTGAATGCAATGGAATGGAACGGAACGGTTCCATTCCACTAAAATGGAATGTCACGGTTCCGTCCCATTCCTATGTTCGGTTACAAAAAAATCTGATGGAATGGAATGGTTTGCCTAATCTAGGATTAACAATTAAATTAACATTAATTTACAATTAGCAATTAAATTTGCACTAATCTAGCAAATAAATTGGGGAAAGATTGGATATGGCCGGAGAACGCCGCCCCAGGCTGCTGCTGGCCGGAGAACGCCGCCGCCGTCGCCTAGAGGCTGCCGTTGCGGCCGCTCGAGGGGAGGGCGCCGCCGCTCTTCGCCTGGAGGCCGCTCGAGGGGAGGGCGCCGCCGCTCTTCGCCTGGAGGCCGCTCGACGCGGAGGCCGCCCGTCGTGGGAGACCTCGCGCCTCTGCTAGCGGTGACCTCGGAGGAGCGGCCGGACGGCGGCAAACTCGGAGGAGGGAGGGCGGGCGACGTCCTCAGATGCGCGGCGGGCCGGCGGCGACCTCGCAGAAGCGGCGGACCTCGGAGGGCGGCGACCTCGCAGAAGCGGCGACCTCGCAGAAGGGGCGGCGCTGGGGCGTTGCTGGGGTGGAATCGGGGCGGCGCTGGGGCGGTGCTGGTGCGGAATCGGGGCTGCGCTTGGTTAGCGAGCGGTTTGCGAGAGGAGAACGTGGTTAGCGAGAGCAGAGCGTCCGTTCCACCTCGTCCGGCCGATTCGGCCGGACGGGTGCATTCCGAATATTGGCCGAATATTTGCTTTTGGAGAATGGGTTGGTTCCGTTCCAGGGCATAACCGAACACGCGAATCCCTCTTCGGAATGGAACGGTGCCATTCCGTTCCACACGATTCCAGAAACGAACACACCCTACGGGTATGACCTAATTTGTGTTGATAATCCGCCCATGGAACACACCATGATCGTCGCGCACCACCTCTGTTGGCTTCGGTGTGAGATTTGTGTGCTCTATGATGATTACATAAGTATCATTCTCACTATAATATAAAATCTAGGACTGATGAAAAAGTGTAGAAGAAGTAATTCATGTAAATTATGGTACGGTCTTTTCTACTTGTAAATAGTCTCCTGAAGACGTGCGTTGCACGTACATGCCAACTAGTGCTATTATAAATTATTACATGATTCAACTTATTGAATTGGTGGGCCGGAATATCTAAGAAAAGAATATGTTACGATTTCACCTCTCCCAAACAGTATACTTTAAAGTTGAATTTTATGAGAGGTTTTGCCGCAGGTTCCGAGCAGTTGATCATATGTCATAGTTAAAGAAAAAGATGGACAACTTTGGGTGTGAAAGCCTCGCTATGGTTTTTGTTATGGTTTCCTCCCATCTCTCAATTTAGAACCAACATTTTTCTCCAGAAAATTATCGTAACTGCAATTCCATGTATTCCATGGGCTTATTTGCTTGAGGCACAAAGAGCTAGTTAGTCTTTCCTCCTGCATGTGCCTATCTTATATGGCGTCGTATCCTATGAATCTCGTCGTTCTGTGTATCCCTGCATCCATCGATCTCCAACCATCGGATCTAAATCGTGCGTCCGAATCAATCTCATACAATTTTACACTGAAGCGCCCGCGTCCAGGTCGTTGTTTTGCAAATTGACCCATGAATAGTAACCTGAATTATATCTCAACCCCTTTCTCTTATCCCTAAACACCACGCAGTCTGGCGGCGGCGGCGGCGACGGCGATGGGCTCAGCAATCCCCAATGAAAATCCATCTGTGGTCGCCGTTGCTGGAAGCGAGATGCCATTCTCCTCGCACCGTCGGCTTACACCGCTCATCCTGGTGGTCCTCCTTCCCGCTGGTCCTGACGCCGAGGCCGCCGAGGTCTGCAGCCTCCGCACCGTCGGCTTATACAACTCGTCCCGTGGGAGCCCCTCCTGACATACTCCTCACAGCGTCGGACTGCTATAGACCCGCTTGCGTACCTCGCCGGAAAGCACACGGGGTGCGTGTCGGAAGATCCCGCACGACAGGCACGTCGGATGATCGGGCTGAGGCCAACAAGTCGGGATCATGTGCACGTCAAAGTTGGAAGATCCGTCTCTAGCTGCGGAGCGCCGCCATTGTGATTGAAGTCGGCAAAAATGGATCGGAGGGTTTAGTCCCTGGTGCCTGATCGCAGGGGTGCTTGTGCAAATTAGCATGGCTAAGTTAGGGAGGCAGCGGGCATGTTTTTAGAATATTACCGTCAAAGCATTCGTAACGCTACGATTTTAATCAGGTGGACTGAAATGATTCGGATGCAGGGATACAGCTAAGGCGCGGATGCATAAGATACGACGCCATCTTATATGGAACTTACAAGAATTTTCAATCACAACAATGTAATCTTTTTTTTAATTTGTACCGGCTCATCACATTTTTCCCTGCTTGTACCATACCGGGCATCACACAATATCCATATGAGAAATTTTAAATGTGCAGGCAATGTACAACGAGATTTCAGTTAGTTTGTTCTCCCATGCATGCATTGTGCTCCTTTCAAGGCATGCTTATTTCGTGTGTGTTCTTTTGAGACATGAACTAATGAAAGCAAATAAGTAAGAGAGGGTATATAGATGCTACAGAGTTATGATGACTAATATCTCGGAACTGGCTATCCTGACTTTTGTGGAGAACAATTTTGTGATGCACAGTTTAGACTTTATCATGCTCTATGCACCTCATGTTCCTGTATGCTCATGTTTATATGTGTGTAGTACCATTTCCTGTTGCAGGGATGATAGCTTATATACACATCCCGACTCATTTCATTTGATATGCCATCACATAGCTAACCAGCAACAGAATTTTGTGCTTAGTTATTCTCCACCATGTTAATATTCATTTGTGCTAGTAAATGTGCAATGTTCAAGTGATAAATTGGAGGAAACCAAAATGCTAACTGGTAGGCTTCTCCCGCAAGGCGCAACCAGCGCAAGGTGTGGCCGCCCCTTCCTTTACGACGCAGTATGCGTGGGATGGCCTGAATCTAGGCACAAAGTGTTGGCGAGGCTCCTTGTACAGCAAACCAGCCGCCGTTAGAGGACTCGATGGACAAGGAAGTTGTTGCTGGCGCGCGTATGATTGTTAGACGTTGTACATCTGGTGTTGCTCTATGAAAGTTTGCGCCGTGCAGTTGGATCGGGATCCCCTGTTCCACTTAACATCGACACAACCATTGGGCACTCATTCCAATTGAGGACATGTAGGATTATTCCAACGTGTTTGTCTGGCCGGAGTTGGAACGGGTTTGTGTGGTGAGTGAACTCGATAAATAAGGTTAGTGGGAAGAAATACACAAGAAATAAACGTTGAATGTTAGCTTCTACTAGTAAAAGACCCGTGCGTTGCTACGGAGCATGAATATTTTATGAGGTACTCTGTGACCGTGCGTAAATTATTTGTACATGTATGTTGTTACAGTTTTGGTGAGCCTCTATCACCATGATTTAATATGAAAATGGAAGCATGAAGTAGAAAAAAGGAATTCTAACGCACCTATGTTATAGTAAAACGTGTTATAAATACTAAAATTTGAATTATTGCATGCCGTAAAACAACATGCGAGAAAAAATACAACTACGAAAATAAAAAGATTGGAAAACGGTTGAATAAGGATACAACGACGACTCTTTATATCGATCCGTATAATTAAAATCCATAAAGCATAAAATTATAGACGTTTAATAAAAATAAAATTTAAATTTTGATGCAATGTATTGATTTAATTGCAGCATCGATTTCGACTATGCAAGCGAGCTTCAGAAAAGAAAAAATATCGGCGACATGCGGATCCGACATGGCCCAAGAGACGGCGACTTTGTGACAGCATAAATTTGCCTATGTGTCTGTCCTCGATCAAAATCCAAGGTACCACTTCGATCCAATTTTAAACTCCATAATCCTATATGTTCCATCGTATATTCTAGTAAATTGATGTCGGACGTTCAAGTATAGATATGTCTGCTGTCCATATGCCTTTGCTTCCATTTTGTCTCCCTGCAAAAATAGTGAAGTTATTATTGACAGGGCATGCTATTAGAGATGTGAGGTCAAACGGCGAAGATTGATAGTTACTGTGATTAAATTAGTGTATGGTAAGTGCTCTGTTTACATAAGTAAGTACTGAACTTTTGGTAGAAAGATGCAGTAAGGGGTAGCATCAAAAATACTATCTTACAAATTGATCGGCTAGGATGGCACGATAGAATGTATTTCCACTCCTAGTATGTCTGATTCGACCGCAAATTTTATTTGCAGTAACCTCCCATGATAATTTGTGGATGTGCTCTGTTTGAATGTCCTGGAATCTAACTTCCATGCACAAAATTATCCATACACAGTTAGATAATGCAAGACAATTAGATAATGCAAAACATTAAGATCATTCAAGAAAATGCTGCAGGACATGTTGTCAGTGTTGATCGAAGGCCAGACGGCGGGAGCTGGGACTGGTGGAGGTGCCATCACCCTCATCGAGCCTGGACTTCCCATATTGCTTCAAGGCGCCATCTCTCTGCTAGCAAGGATCGATTAAGCTGGAGGGAGACTGTTTTGAGCTAGAGATTGCTGGGTTTAAGTAGTAGAGAGATGGCATGGGGAAGCGATGATTTTGGCTCATTATTTCCGCTAATTGGTTCGGCTGATGTTTAGGAGCGGTGATTTCCCCGCTAATAATTGGTTCAGGCTGATGTTTAGGAGCAATAATTTCTGCTAATTTTGATTCGATCGTTGTCCTTACGTCACTGCGGATCGGTGATCGATCGCTGTAATTAATTGGCCTGTAAGCCATGCGGGGGATAGGTTTTTTCCGTTGATTGATGCTCTAACTAAATGGCATGGCATGCGGTAGAGAGGTTATTTCCGTGATTTAGGCGAAGGAAAATTCGTGGGAGCGTTTTACTGCAGCGTGGGACGAAGGAAAAAAAACCAGGCGGGGAAAAACGGTGTGGAACGAAGGAAAAATCCTAAGAGCAAAACGGTGCGGGAGCGAAACGATGGGGAGACAGACTATGGAACGAATCGTTCTTTTTAGATAGGATATAAACACTCAACTCACACAACATTGGACACTCGATGTTTTTTGCACTTTCCTTCCTGTTTTCGATCTCTATTTATTACTCCTCGTAACCACAATTGATACAAAACTTGTTGCGCAAGATACAACACGGGGTGAACTTGACTTCAGTCTTCAGGTGAAGTCGTGTGGACTTGACTCTAGTCAACTCTTCTCCAATGAACTTTGATGTGGAGTGCTTTCTAGATAAGCAACGTAACAAATCAAAAAAATTAGGTGCATTTCGGTAAAATTTATACAAACCAAGCCAGTGGCGGACCTAGGATTTTACAATAGGATATGCCTCTAGTTGCATTTTGCTAATATTTGTTTACCGATTCAGTAAGTAAATATAATTTTCTCATGTAATTGGTATAAAATCAATAAATACGTGTACTTGATAACGCTTAGGGTGATTAATGATGTGATTGAGCGATCGAGTCGTGGCAGCGGAAACGTCCAAATGTGACCGATGAAATCTGTTTGTGTTCCATATGTATTTTGTGTAGAAAATTTGGCTACTAATTTGATCTATAAACTCGTAGCGCGACGAGCTTTGTGGTGTGATATGTTCCCTCCATCGAGATGAGTTGCATGCAAAAGCTAGTCGAGCTCGCCCATGCATGCACATACTCGATTACTCGCCCAACGCCCAACACTTGTGGGGTCTTAATAAAAATAGTATAAAGAAGGGAAATCCACTCCGGTTCATAGGTGCATCTACACCCACTACCCAAAAATAAATTTTAAAATGTCAAAAAATTTCAAACAAAAATTTCGGATGTACATATAAACATTTTATGTTCGTACAAAAAAAACCGGGATGAAAAAACATTTCATACGGCCGGTGTAAAAAAGACAAATCCCGGCGTTCAAAAATGTCTATGCACGTAACATTTTTTCTCTTTTCTATACCGGTCACACAAAATTTCTTTTCGATGCGAATTTTTTTGTATGGATAGACATTTTTCATATGAACACCCAAAATTTTTGCTTGAAATTTTTTAACATTTTGAAATGTGTTAAAAATTCATTTTACACAAAGGGTTCATCTACACCCGTGAGCCAAAACATCATGTCCTATAAAGAAAGGATATTATATACATGAAATGGAAAAAAAATCTCGGAAATATGAAGGATTTGATTAACCACAATAGTCGAGAATCTAAATTTAATTATTATGAAATATTTGCTACAAATTGATGATGTGCAAAATTATATGGCTAAAAGAATTTATAATGTGAATAGTTTGTATGTATGGATGAATATCATTAATAAATATGGAATACTATGGATAAATGAATGTCTCAAATAGTGGCTTAAATAATGGATGATGTGTACACCTTGCATGTAAAGATAGACTAATTTAATGGATGATAGCGGGGTTTTGTCTTATAAGAAGTATAGATAGATATATGCATGCACTACTGGAATTTCAGGGAATAGTGTGGGTGATTTTTTTTCGTATTGGGCATTGGCAGAACCAACACAATAATTGTAATGGTGTCGGCCAAGCCGACACGGCTATCAGAATTAAAGTGTCGAGGAGAGTTATTTTAGTGGCGGATTACCATCCTGACACAATAAAATTAGTTGTGTCGGTAGTCCACACCCTGTCATGACTTAAACCGACAGGAAAAATCATGCGCCTATAGTTTTGTTCAATTTTCGTTGCGTGGCAAAAATTATTTGGCAGCACGCCACAATTTGGCTACATAGGCAGGAGAAGTTATTTACCCGACAGAAAAAATTGCCAAAAAAAACCTCGACAGAGACCGACACGGTTGGAGGAACGCTAGCTGCTCAAAACCGAGGCCCAAAATTCCCCTTTCACTTCTCTCCTGCACTCCAGCCATCCACTGCGCAAGCTCGCTCCGTCGCGCAAGCGCAAGGCCCCAACTCAGCCAACCGCACTCCTTCTAGGCCGACACAGCAGACTCAGTACTGGTCCGTCCATCGCCCCAAGTCCAACGAAGACATACGTTGCCCCTACTCCATCTCTAGGTGCCATCGTTGGCCTCGATGCTGGCACCATCTCCAACGCTCGGTTCCGCTGCCGACAGCATCTCCATCACGCGGTGGCCCTGACGCGGCCGCTTCTTCATCTCCCGGTGTCGATGTCGACAACATCTCCATCGCCCGGAGGCAGCATCGCCATCATGTGACGGCCCCAGTGCCGGTAGTATCCACATCGCCGGCCAGGCCCAGTTACATCCATCGAAGCCACCAAGCCAAGTCCATCCATCCAAGCCAGCAAATTCCACTAATGTGTAGTCCTTCATC
Organism: Poa pratensis; assembly: GCA_947311845.1. Lineage (NCBI taxonomy): Eukaryota > Viridiplantae > Streptophyta > Magnoliopsida > Poales > Poaceae > Poa > Poa pratensis. Next base: position 15,838,977 of record CAMZMU010000116.1, on the reverse strand, counting down.
TGCTACTGGTGCGATAACCTTGGTTCTTAACTGAGAGAAATTTAATGCTGCACTAGATCATACTTTCCACTTGGGGTTCCCAATAGTCATCACTCACCTTTGTTTGTTGACCCGAGATCGGAGGAGGACGAGGGCCGTCCGGGAGGACTTCGGCAACCTGCTTGATCTGGACGCGAGATTGGTCGAGGGCGGCATGGGACGGCGGGAACGGGGATGTCAAAGGTTGGACGGCAGGCGGTGACACACTCCGGTGGCGGCAGCGGCCGATCCCTGGCAGGGGAGGCAGTGGCAGCCGGGAGTTGGGAATGGCAATGCGCTTCTGGGAACCCTAGCGTCGCCTTCTGGCGACCTTCACGCGACAGACGGGAGAGAGGAAAGAAACAATTTAGCGTTAGTTCGGGTGGGAGTCGGGGTGGGGTCGAGTTAGGATTTTCTGGGATTTCCTTCAATGGCAGTTTTCCTATAATTTCGATGAACGATGTGGCCAAAGACGCGAACCATTTCGGCAGCTCGCTCAGGAAGCTCGGGAAGCACCTTCCCGAGGTGCCTTTTCGAGTATGAAGGAAACGGAAGTGTTTCGGTTGAAACCCAATGGGAAGCCGAGTCGTTTGTTTTCTTTGCTTTACTTTTTATGCGAAAAGCGCCGAAAAGTCCAAACAAACATACCTTAACTGTGGTGAGCTCTAATTGCCAAACTATATGTGACCACCATCTAGCGTCTAATCTTTTTTTTTGTTCCAAGCGGAATGTCATCCAAATGGAGTAGGTGAACTAATACGGTATACATTTGTTGTTCAGTTCTTCTTTTGCTCTTCGTTGGATGCTCTCTCGCAATAGGAGGTTTGGCCGCTGCTCTCGGATTTATCGTGATTCCTCGATCGTGTTGAGGTATTTCCCCTACTAGCTATACATGGTTAATACCGCATTCGTTCACTTTTACAAGATAGGGTAGATAGTTTAGTTTGGTATCCATACATATAAAATGAGTGACTCAACACACTAAATATGTCTAGATACACTCATTTTGAAATGTATGGAGACCAAACTGAAATATCTACCATGCCTTACAAGTGAACGAAGAAAGTAGTATAGATAGGTAGGTATAGATAATAGAGATAATATACTAGAAAGATAGGTAATCAGTAAAAATATGCAGTGGAGTCCTATATTATCCGTAAAAATATGTGATATAGAAAATGTGTATGTAAAAAACTATCTCATCTTGGACACATTCCACACATTTTTAAAGGAAAAAAATAATATCAGCCTCCATTATACGATCCATTACTGTAGTTCTTATGCTTAGTAGCAAAAACAAGACTAATTAACTAAACTCCAAAATAAAAACCAAATAGACCTACAAAATCAGTAGTTGCATCTAGCTAGCTAACCATCTCACTATAGTTAACAAGAATTAATGACCAGTGCCGTTAGGGGCGGCTAGCTAGTTGTAAGGCTAATTAGTAGCCAAGCCTAAGCTCCAAGTCCACGTCCTCTCTATCCCCGTTCCTTCCCAAGGTAAGCCCAGGTGAACCTGATCCCCGCCGGAACCGTCTTGCTGGGGAGACGGCAGCGCAGACTTGCCGCCACTGCAGCCGCGATCCTTGCGGTGGATGTTCATGTGCCCGCCGAGTGCCTGCGCGTTAGTGAAGCCCCTCTTGCAGAAGCTGCACTCGTAGTACGCCTGCGCCCGCCTCGCCCTGCCGGTCTCCTCCGGCGAGCCGCTCTTGTTGCAGCCCCCTTCCTCCATTGTTGGCTTCCAAACTCGCTACTAGGTACTCTGGTGTTTGTGGAGCTTCTAGGGTTTTGTGGAAGTGGTAACCTACCTAGCTTGCTTGGAGAGATCGATGTGTCGAGGTTGGAAGCTAGGCAAAAGCGCAGATGTGCTATATAGCGAGTGACGGGTACAACCATTGCTAGCTGCTAGCATCGGGGAGGCCGGAGCGATGGGCACGGCCAGATCCGTCGTGTAGCATTGGCGTTTGGGGTGGAGACACGAGCGAGCGAGTAAACTACTCCGCCGGCCGGCACGCTCTTGCCGCCCTCGTTGGCGAATGCAGTAGGTAGGAGCGGTTCTTTCTTGGCGTGGCGTAGGGATCAGCGATGAATGCCATGTTAGACGGGCAAATAGCTCCTGTGCGACGTCTTTCCGGGCAATTGTCCACGAGGCGACGTCGTTGGCTGAAATAGCCGTGGTGCGACGCATCTCGTGGTTTGAATAGCTCCTATGCGACAGTGGGGTTTAACCGCAAGGGACAGGTTAGGGATTGGTATTATGTGTGCCTGGTGGGACCCCCAACTTATCCACATCAGCAGAGGACCCACATGAGCACCTCTGAGCGCGGGACCCACCTCACCAGCTTTTTTTGAGAACAGAGCCATCCCCGGGAGCTTTTCCCCCCTTCTTCTCCAGCGGTGGAGTAACGCCGGTGGCAGTGGAGCTCGCAGCGGTGAGCAGGAATCAGCCGAGCGGGAGACGGGGTTGGAGGCGGCCACGCGCAGAGGTGGGCGGCGACCCCTGTTGGTAGTAAGATGCCGGGCGCGGGCGACCGAGAGGACGGCGTCGCTGGGGAGCGCCGCCGACGGTCGGAATATTCCTCTATCTCTTTTTTTCGAGAAAAATAAAAGGTTTCACAGTGGGCCTTTTTTTTTGACAGAAAAAAAAAACGCATGTTTAGGCCCAGTAAGTTCCAGGAGCCTAGTGTCGGTTAGAGGAATGGGCCAACTATATCTAATTAGGCCCAATAAGTGTAGGAGCCATTTCAGCCACTTTTGCGTTTTAGGGTTTAAAAACGCATGTTTATACTGCATTTTTGGGCATGATTTAGATAAATAATTAGATGCAAATGAGTGCCACCATTACATAGATAATTCCAGGGACACGACACGACACGACAAAGAAAAACACGGAAAACAAAATAAACACGATAAAAGTAAAACATAGATAAGTCTTGGAACTTTCTTCATCTTCAAAATTCCCACCTCCGTGCAATCTCGTAGCCGAGGCGAGCGTCCAGAGCGGCATACACGACTCTATCGTAGCTCAATGGAACGTTGCACCATCTGCCAAACCGGAGGTCTTCTTTGTCGTCGTCCTTGCCCATCTCCTTGCCCTTCTTCTTGTCCTTCTTCTTGTTCTCAAGTTTTGTCCCAACGATAGCATTGGAGAGAGCATAGAGACTAGGAGTAGGATTGCCGGTTGGGTTCCGCCAATCGCTTTGGAGGTCGACCGCGGACGGAATAACAATTCCGTAGGGGCGCAGCATCCGCAAGTCATTGTGGATAGCCACGCCATAGAATTTGATGGTCTCGTCACCTAAGAAATCCACGAGGAGCTGCGGCACCCTATCAGCCTCGCAGATCTGGAAGACAAGGGTCTCGGACGGCACCGAGAGTTGAAGGACGGTGCCGCGCTGTCTTTTCTCGGGTGGAAGATCCCTCTGTCGACCCGGGAGAGCGTCGGTGAACTCGCAGTCGAGTCCAACGCACTTGATCGGTGCGGCGTCGAGATACAACTTCTTCACGTCGCGGATCCACCTCTCCACGCGATATGCACGGAGGGTGACCCATACATTGAAGTCCATGTCTTCTTTGGTGAAGTAGTACAGCCGAGACGGAGTTACGCGCGCGAGTGGCTCCATTGGAATACAAGAGAGGGATCGAGAGAGAGAGAGAGAGAGAGAGTTTATGTGTGCTTAAGGCCATGGATTAGTATAGGTTTATATAGGGCGGAGAGGGAGGCCGGCGGGCAGAGAGGGAGGCCAGCAGGCGGCGCCAGTGATTAAATTCACGTATGAATCAACGCGGCACAATCAAAACGGCGGCTTGTTCAACTTCCAAAGTGCACCGTCGACGGGAAACTTCCAAGGAGACGCGCATGCATGCAAACGCCGTCGTTTCCCGCGCATGCATGCCAACGTGCTCGCATCCCGGGCCCACACTTGGAATTGACACGGCCCAACACTTGGAATTGACACGGCCCAACAGATTCCTTCTAGAAGGCTTGGGTTAGATCGGACGGTGCCCGCAGATTCCTTCTAGAAGGTTTGACCAAATTTGAAATGAGCATAGAAAATTCAAAAAAAAATCAAAAAATGAAAAAACCAGTGCACATGGTCTTCATATGACATATACTAACTATTCAAGTTGATAAACAAGGTCAGGATGTATTCAAACGAAGAAATGCACATAAACAATGTGATATCTCACACTTTGTCATATGAAATCAAGAGTGAAGTGAGGAGGTTTTGGATTTGAAACACGAAATTTCCCAAAAAACACACCAAAGCTTCATTTTGGAGTGACTAAGAAGGATCCAGGCTCACTTTTTCATTTTCATGTTCTGAACTTGTTTAAATGCTGGTCAAAGTTAGGTTTGACCGAATTCAAAATAATCATAAAATATTCAAAAAACATCAAAAAATGGAAAACCAGTGCACATGTTCTTAGTTTGTCATATACTAACAACTCCAATTGATAAACAGGGTCTAGATACAATCAAACAAAATATGCTTGAATGCGGTGTGAAATCTCAAATCTCAAACTATGAACTCTCATGTGTGAAGAGATGTGGTTTTGGATTTGCAACATGAAATTTACAAAAAAACTCACCAAAGCTTCATTTTGGAGTGACTAAGAAGGATCCAGGCTTACTTTTTCATTTTTATGTTTCAAACTTGTTTAAATGCTGGTCAAACTTAGGTTTGACCGAATTCAAAATAATCATAAAATATTCAAAAAACATCAAAAAAATGGAAAACCAGTGCACATGTTCTTAGTTTGTCATATACTAACAACTCCAATTGATAAACAATGTCTAGATACATTCAAACAAAATATGCTTGAATGTGGTGTGAAATCTCAAACTATGAACTCTCATGTGTGAAGAGATGTGGTTTTGGATTTGCGACATGAAATTTACAAAAAAACTCACCAAAGCTTCATTTTGGAGTGACTAAGAAGGATCCAGGCTTACTTTTTCATTTTCATGTTTCAAACTTGTTTAAATGTTGGTCAAACTTAGGTTTGACCGAATTCAAAATAATCATAAAATATTCAAAAAACATCAAAAAAGTGGAAAACCAGTGCACATGTTCTTAGTTTGTCATATACTAACAACTCCAATTGATAAACAAGGTCTAGATACATTCAAACAAAATATGCTTGAATGTGGTGTGAAATCTCAAATCTCAAACTATGAACTCTCATGTGTGAAGAGATGTGGTTTTGGATTTGCAACATGAAATTTACAAAAAAACTCACCAAAGCTTCATTTTGGAGTGACTAAGAAGGATCCAGCCTTACTTTTTCATTTTCATGTTTCAAACTTGTTTAAATGTTGGTCAAACTTAGGTTTGACCGAATTCAAAATAATCATAAAATATTCAAAAAACATCAAAAAATGAAAAAACCTGCGCACATAGTATATATCTATAGAATAGATGTGTACGAAAGTTATTTGGCTGATTTAGACAAGGTCGAAAAAAATCTTGCTTAGGAATGGAGCCGTTTACCCTACCTTTAGAGCTCATTTGAAACACCTTTTTGTTCAAGACTTAGCAAAAGGCTCGGTTTGATGACCAAGTTAGATCAAACAACTACATAATAGTATGAAATCATTGCAACATCCAAGGCTAGCACAAATAACATGTAAATTTGAATTTTGGTTCAAAATTGAATTCAAAAAATCAAAAGAAAATAAATAATTTTCATATTATTTAAAAAATTCAAAAAATTGTCCCAGTGCAGCATCTTAGTAGATGGGACAACTCACTATTATTATAGATAAATCTATAATAGTCAGTTGCCCGACCCACGAAGCCACTGGACCGGGAATGTGCAACACCTAAATTGCGAGCATGGGGACTCGAACTTGGTGGGCAAAGGGAGTCATCAACCCTTTGCCACTAGGCTATGCCTATGTTTGCGACAAATCTACCATCATTAGGAGGAAATAGTTACAAATCTACCACTTGGTAAGAGTGACATTTAAACAAGTTTTAAACATGAAAATGAAAAAGTTTGTAGTTTGAGATTTGAGATTTCACACCACATTCAAGCATATTTTGTTTGAATGTATTTAGACCTTTTTTATCAATTGGAGTTGTTGGTATATGACAAACTAAGAACATGTGCACTGGTTTTCCATTTTTTTTGTTGTTTTTTTGAATATTTTATGATTATTTTGATTTAGGTCAAACCTAAGTTTGAACTCATTTGAAAGTGTGCACATGAAACAAGTTTAATACATGAACATGAACAAGTTTAATACGTGAACATGAAATATATTTTGAATGTTTTTGAATTAGTTATGCTAAACCGCAAGTGCACAAGTTTTTTTTAGTTTTGTTTTTTGAATATGTCAAACACGCATTGGCCACGGCCCAAATGGTGTTTTTTTCTATTCTCACCGCCTCGCCACGTCCGAACGGCACGTCCCAACCATCTAAGGCCCAAACGCCTCGCCACGGCCCAATACCACGGCCCAACGCCACGCCGTTCCCCTTCTTTACCCCTTCTTATCCACCCAAAAGAGTCGTGCCCTAGCTATTTTCCCCCACTCACTCGCCGCTCCCACTTGCTCGCCGCCGGCGACCAATCCACCTCCAGCTGCAGATCCAGCTCCGCGTAGCCACAATGTTTAGGAGGGGGTGTTCAAATTCCGGTGGCGGTAACCACTCCGACGAGGAGCGGAAGGAGCGGACGGCGCCGGAGCCGAAGCCGGAGCCTGAGCCGGACGATTTGCCGGCGGAGGAGGACAATGAAGAGGTCGTCCTTCCGGACGATTTGCCGCTGATTCCGCCGGGCGGTACCGCGTCACGCGCGGCGGCCGCACCGGCACCTGCATCTTCCGCGTCCTCCTCGACGTCGTGTTGCCAGCATGGAAGAGGGTGGACGACGCCGACGCCGAGCTGGCCGCTGCGGAGGAGGCGTTCAAGGCCGGCGAGGAGGGCGCCGAGCAGCGCTATAGTGTGGCGGTGGACGCGCGGGAGGTTGCCGTGGCCGTCTGATGCATGTAAAATGCATACATGAACTTTGCACTTTAATTGCTTATATTCCAATCATATTTGCATCATATAAGGGTTATATCAATGTTTTATCATGATTTTGGAAATATCTCAATGATTTCCTATTTTTATGGAATTAACCCTGCACAGGCAGAAAACCCCGTTTTCTTATTTTAATGTTTCAGGGACCCAAACGTCAACGAAATCACCTGGAAATTTACGGGCGTCAATATTTGGAAGGAAGAAGACCTGTGGGCGAAGGAAAGCGAACAAGCGGAGGCCCGAGGCCTGAACGGGGGTGGCCCACGCGGCCAGGTACTGTGGCCGCGTGGGGCCCACCCGTTTGGCCCTCGTGGCTCCGTTGCCGTCGATCTTCGTTCCACCGACATTTTCTTGACCTAAAAACGCCTATAAAAAAGGTCCCCCGACGTTCTCTGGAAGGAGCGCGCGCGCACAACACAGAAACACCGAAACGGAGATCGGGAGCTGCAGATTGGAGGGGGGAAACTCCGGCGGGGTGCTGCCTGCGTGGTCTCCATCTTCTCCATCGACTTCTCCACCGTCTCCATGATGAAGAGGGAGTAGTCCACCTCTGGACTATGGGTTTGTGGAAGTAACTTATGTATCTCTCCTCTCTTGAGCTTCACTAATTAGCACCGTATGAGCTGCTGAACATGATTACGGTCATCGTTGTAATATCTTTGTGGTGGATCTTTATGAGTTAATATATGTTTGAGATTGCAATGTTTGTTTCAGTTATGAGTATAGATGCATATTATGTACCCCGTTCTTGTCTACTTGTTTTGATCAAGCATGTTTATGAGAGCGTGTGTGGGGAACGTGTGCATTAGTTGGAGTAACGGGGGGTGGCTAGTGCAGTGAACGTGAGAGAAAGTTCTGCGATCCACTTTGGTATCTTTACCTTACTTTGTTACCTCACTAGGGATAAACTAAAATACCATGCTACCGGGGATGTGGGCGTGACCATTGCCACTACTCCATGACTAGATCTAGCATGTTCTTATTTTCACTTCATGTCATGATACTTAATGCTATACTCTGAGTTATCTTAATTACTGAGGTGTTATGATTTAGTTCGCATCTTGGTGGAGTATAAGAGAGGTTAATAACCAAAAGATCTCTATTTTAGGACGTGATGCCCATATATCTAAGTAACTTGTTATCAAACCCTGTGTTGCAATCTCATATGTTAACTTTGTGTGTTCCATTGTCTACCACTTTATAAAGAGAGAGTGCATTTGTGAAACCATGAACCCCAGTCCATTTTTAATCATAAGAAACACCTTTCCAACACCATATACCACTTTTCTATTTTCAGCCATCATTAAATCCGAAAATACAAAAATAATTTTCATCTTGCATACATCATTCAAAAACCCAAAAATATCATTTATCATTGCATCCACCATCATTGCATATTTATTTCTTGTTTGCATTGCATAACTATCCTGATATCATTCTTACACCTTGTGCTTGACAACCACAGGTGAGGTTGAGGACCAAAACATCTAACCATGTTTTGTAGGTAACCAAAAGAAGAATAAGAAGATAAATCTACCACTTCAGATTCCCCGAGAGTTCGATATTAAACCCTCGAGTCACCCCTTGTGGGAAAACTGTCTTCCACTTACTATACACTCTGCACTTGGAGTCTCAACCTAATCCCGTTTATTTGTGCAGGCATCAAGACTTGCTCTTCGGGATCATCAAGACGTTTTCTGGCGCCGTTGCCGGGGAATCATAGCTGAGAGATTTATCCAAGGGTGTGCATCATCGCATTCATCTCACAACAAAGTCAACGTCACCAACTTGTGCTAACACCTAAGCTTGGGGAGGTTGCACCTACGTGAGCACCATCTTATCTATCTTTACTTACAAAGCAATTTATTTGTTTTGTTAGTGTCATTGCATATCTGATGGCTACGTGTTGGTGAACCCCAAGAGGAAGGTTATGATGTAGACAGCAGAAGTTTTCCCTTGAATAATCTACCCAAGGTTATCAATCCAGTAGGACTTGACGATCTATCGGAAGGTTGTTGATGTTGACTCCCCCTGGCGCTAGGGAGCTTGCACCAACGTGGAATCTGCACAGACACAAACCAGAACTTTGCCCAACACGAAACAGAGAGGTTGTCAATCTCTCGGTCTTGCAGAAACAAAGAGTTAAATGTATGGTGTGGAAAACAGCAGGAAAAACAGCAAGTAACAGGAAACAGATGATTGCAGCAGTTGTGTAAACAGTATGAGGAAATTGGACCAGGGTCCACAGTTCACTAGTGGTGTCTCTCTCAGAATAGATAACTAGCATGTTGGGTAAACAAATTACAGCTGGGCAATTGACAAATAGAGAGGGCATAACAATGCAATACATGCCAAGATGTCTACTATGAAATCTAGTTGGGCATTACAACAAAGTACATAGACCGTTATTCCAACCGCATCAATGCCTAAATAATCCACCTTCAAGGCAGCATCCGCATCCTATTCAGTATTAAGTTGCTAACAACAGATTATTGCATGAAGTAAAGTGTGTAATGTAATCAATACAAGTGCCCTTGGACACTGCACCAATGTTTTATCCCTAGTAGCAACAGCACATCTACCATCTTAGACCTTTCTGTCACTGATCCAGATATCTAGAGACTGAACCCACTATCTAGCATAAATACCCCCTCTTGGAGTCACAAGCATCTACTTGGCCAAAGCATCTACTAGCAACGGAGAGCATGCAAGATCAAGAGCACATAGATAAACAACTTGAATAAACATGGTATCAATATTCATCGGATCCCAGCAAACACAACATCTAGCATTACAATAAGATGATCTTGATCATGTTAGGCAGCTCACAAGATCTAAACATGGAGGCACAAGGTAGAGAGACAACCATCTAGCTACTGCTATGGACCCGTAGTTCAGGGGTGGACTACTCACGAATCACTCCGGAGGCAGGCATGGTGATGTAGAGCCCTCCGGTGATGATCTCCCCTCCGGCAGGGTGCCGGGAAGAGCTTCAGAACTCCTCCGATCTGAGATTGACGATGACGGCCGCGACGGAACTTTTCGTGGAATATGATCGACCGTAATAGGGTTTTCGCGTCGCGGAGAATATATAGGCGAAAAGGCGGCGTCGGTGGCCGAGGGGGGCCACCACGCCATAGGGGGCGCGGGCCCACCCTGGGCCGCGCCCTAGTGTGGCGTGGCCCCCTGGTGGGTCTGCTCCGACTCCCCTTTGGACTCCGTGATCTCCTCGTGATATTATTGACGATGTCTTTTGTTTCGTCCAATTCCGAGAATATTTCCTTAATAGATTTTCTGAAACCAAAAACAGCAGAAAACAGGGAACTGGCACTGTGGCATCTTGTTAATAGGTTAGTCCTAGAAAATGCATAAAAATGATATAAAGTATAACCAAAACATGTAGCAATTGATATAATAACAGCATGGAACATCAAAAATTATAGATACGTTTGAGACGTATCAATATCGTATCATATTTATTTCAGTTTTGCATAAAAAATTAAAAATACCAAAAAAAACTTGCTAAAATGGGAGAAAGAACTAAGTTGTGTGACTACACAAACACTCCTAATGATCAATTTATCACGAGAGCTATTGCCACACCTAAGATAAATGCTGAGAGTTATGAAGTAAGTCCTAGTTTGTTGAACTTGATAACTAGGGAACAATTTGGTGGTAGTGCTATGGAGGATGCCTCTATGCATCTTCATGACTTTGTTGAAATATGTGACATGCAAAAGTTTAAAAATGTGGAAAGTGATATCCTAAAACTGAAGTTATTTCCTTTTTCACTTAGAGGAAAAGCTAAAGAGTGGTTGCATTCCTTGCCATCTGGTAGTATTAATTCTTGGGATGATCTAAAAGAAGCTTTCATTAAGAAATATTATCCCCCTGTTAAAATTTTGCAAAATAGAAACAACATCCTTTCTTTTAGGCAAAATGAAAATGAACATGTTGCTATGGCTTGGGATAGGATAAAACTTATGCTTAGAACTTGTCCCTCACATGGAGTTAATGAATGGACCATATTACACTCTTTCTACAATGGTTTAAACTACATGTCTAGAAACATACTTGATTCTGCTGCTGGAGGTGCTTTTATGAGTAAGACTATAGTAGAAGCTAAAAATATATTGGAAAGCATTTTACAAAACTATAGTCAATGGCATACTGATAGGGCACCTAATCCTTCTAAGAAAGTGAACTCTATTGAAGAAACTAATGATTTGTCATCTAAAATGGATACTATTCTTGCTTTGCTTAATAAACCTAGTGTTGAAAATGTTCCTTTGCAAGAACTAGTTGGTAACAATTCTGAAAATATTGATGTCAACTTCATTAGGAACTATGGTAATAATGGGTATGGTAACAACAATTATAACTCTTATAATAAACCCCCATATGTGCCAAATAAATATGCTTCTAGTGGTAATGTTTCTAGTGACTTGGAAAACACCATTAGATCTTTTATATCTACCCAAAAAGAGCTTAATAAGGAATTTATCTCTAAGTTTGAAAAACAAGATGCTTTGTTTGAAAGGGTAGATCAGCTTACTAAGGAAGTCTCATCATTAAAGAGCATCATTACAGCCCAAAAACATGAGGAAACAATAAAATATTGCCAAGAGGTTATCAATAAGTCTTGGGAACACATTCATGAGCAAGAGAGAGTTGCTAAAGAATCTATTGGGGTAATGAAAGAGGTTGAAGTTGAGGAAGTTAAAATGCTTAATGAAGTCAAGGATCCTTTGCTTGACTTAGAAAATTGTAGCTTGCATGAATTAATATCTATCTTACAAAAATTTGCAAGTGATCCTTCCATCAACACTAACCAAGCAGGTTTTGGTTCTTATATTGCTAATCATGTCTTGAAAGAAAAGATTGCTAGGTACAACCAAGAGGCTATGATACCACCTAAGCTTGGGGATATGTGGATACCTAAGGTACTAGTAACTATTGGAAAAGAGACACACCATGCCATACTTGATCTAGGATCTAGTGTCTCTGTTTTATCTAAAGAACTATATGAAGTGCTTGAATTGAAAAATCTTGAAAAATGCTCTATTGAACTAGCACTTGCTGATGACTCTATTAAACATGCTTTGGGAAAAGTAAGTGATGTTATGGTAGAGTTACATATGACTTTTGTGCCTGTGGATTTTCTAATCATGGACATGGGGAATAAAACCTCTAGTCCTATTATTCTTGGAAGACCTTTTCTTCGTACCACAGGTGCTATCATTGATTCAAAGGAAGGGAATGTAAAGTTTCAGTTTCCACACAAGAAGTGCATGGAACACTTTCCAAGGAAGAGGGAACCACCAAAGTTCAAGCTCCCTCATGAGCTTCGTCCACAATAAAACAACAAGTAAGAAGCCTAGCTATATGGCTATAAAGAAAGCGCTTTGCGGGAGGCAACCCGGTTATTTTTGTGTGTGATTTTTCTTTGTGTCCTCTTGCTGTAACAAGAGATTTTGTGTCTAGTTTAGGTTCTGGAGTTTTTAATAAAGTGCCAAGTTTTACCCTTTTTGGTTTGAAAAAGTTGCTTATAGCGTTCGGAGATTTTATTCCTGCACGAATCAGTGCACGGTATGATTTTTAATTCTTATTCTGTAACTCCGAATGAGCTCATATTTGAACTGTAGTTGCAACTTTTCATCCTCTGTATGCATGAATTTTTCGGAATTTTTCGAGAAAGTTTGGTAGGGTAGAAAAATACGTTTTGCTGCTGCTGTTTTTCTGGACAGATTCTGTCCCATTTTGTTTGATGCATGCTTTGAGCTTTTAAGTTGAATCTTTTTGATCCAATTGAGTTTATGAGTAGGCATACAACATTATACACTTTCTGGACATTCATATGAATTTTTGTTCAAGGATTATATGCAGCAAGGAACCTATTTGTTTATCACTATTAATGCACCCCACAGAAAAGAGATGGGAGAAACGGTGTTTTGAAGTTTTTTCACAGGGATTGGAGGAGATGCACCAAGAGCTATCCAAGGATGGTGAAGACCATAAGCTTGGGGATGTGAAGACAACCCCGCTGGACCTACACACTCTCGGTTTGCACACGTCCAACTTCTGTTTTTCGATCGAAACACTTTATCGCATAAACTTGGAGCGTCGTTTTTTGTTTTTGTTTGAGTCTTGAGAGACCACCACACTATCAATTATATATGAGAGAGCTACTGGAAATATGGGTTGAAATATGTTGGATGCTTTTATAAGATTGGGAAAAGGGATGTTTGACTTGATGATACATATAGTTGCATGATTCATGAGCTTGTTTATGAGTAATAGTTTGCAAATTCTTTTTGTAGAGCTATCACTTATTCATGTTTTGGTGCTGATTGTTATTTTACTTGGTTTAACATGGATTAGTTAGTTCTATGGACACTCATGCATGCATCTAGATGGTCAACTTTCTCCCTTTTGCTAGCCCAAAAACTCCAACAAGCAAAAACTTGTTTCCAACACCTTCAACCAAAGTTATTCCAGTGAGTCCACCATATCTACCTATTGGCTTTATGCTATTCCGAGTATGTTTAACATGTTGTTTGTGTTATCTTACCTCTGAATGAAAATGTTTATGTTATTGATTGCAATGGAAAAAAATTGGTTATATAGCTCTCACGAACTTGATGCACAATGTTCTTTTATTTGCATAATAAAACTTGACCCATTGTGATTAAGATTATGATGTTTGTGGCTTGATGAATGTTTTGGGTTGGAAGTTAGCCCATATGTGCTGTCACATGGCAAGCTTTCAACACGCTCTTCATCTCATTTAGTTGATATCATGTGCTTTTGTCTATGGATGCTTATCATGTTGAAATAAATGTGGAAATAAGTGAGTTTAAATGAGTTTGTGTAAATGGTTAGAGAGACGCCTGGGCCGCTAATCTAAGCCATGCATCATTCATGGTGGAAATTTACTTACATACTATGGTGAACCTTCTGTGATACACCTTGCAATAAAAAACTATTCCAAATGGTAAATAAAAAGGGTGTTGAGATTGTTCATTTTGTTTGTTTGTCTTGTCATTTTGATATGGGCTTGTTCCATATCTTGGGACAAGAGGTACCCCAGTTGACGCTCTTGATGATACTATTATGCTTACAATGATATTTAATTGAACTTGCTTTGTTTCCCAAGTTGAGTAACACATGGTGTAAGTACTTGTATTCAAGGGGCATGAGACATTCAACCCATTCTTTATCAAGCACACTACTCATATTTGCTTTCACTTTAACCTTAATCATTCAAGATGCTATGATAGGGGCAATGAGAGCTTGACACCAATGAATACCTTATTGCAATCATTAACTTAAGTAGAAGAGTTTGGAAGTTGGATGAAACTTATGCATGCTTTACCTCTACTCACATATACATCTTTCCAAAGTGTACACCTATCATATTCAGATTTTCATCTACACTCTATGACCATTGTAGGATGTTCTACTTATCATTATGCATACATGTGTTCCATATTACTTGCTACTATGTTACACTTTGTGAACTATCAATGAACATCCTTGTCTTGAATACTTGATATCACTTCATAAACTATTTGCATATTGCTACTCCTTTGAAGAATGAATCATTTGACTATATGTAGCAATAGTAATCATCTTTGATATCATTGTTAAGTATTAAATTGCAAAGTCCATGTTAGTTTTATCATCTTCATACTCGAGGACGAGCATGGATTAAGCTTGGGGATGTTGATGCATGTAAAATGCATACATGAACTTTGCACTTTAATTGCTTATATTCCAATCATATTTGCATCATATAAGGGTTATATCAATGTTTTATCATGATTTTGGAATATTCATATTTCCTATTTTTATGGAATTAACCCTGCACAGGCAGAAAACCCCGTTTTCTTATTTTAATGTTTCAGGGACCCAAACGTCAACGAAATCACCTGGAAATTTACGGGCGTCAATATTTGGAAGGAAGAAGGACTACGGAAAAAGGAAGCAAGCAAACGGAGGCCCGAGGGCCAAACGGGTGGCCCACGCGGCCAGGTACTGTGGCCGCGTGGGACCCACCCGTTTGGGCCTCGTGGCTCCGTTGCCGTCGATCTTCGCTCCACCGCCTTCGTCTTGACCTAAAAACGCCTATAAAAAAGGTCCCCCGTCGTTCTCTGGAAGGAGCGCCGCACAAACACAGAAACACCGAAACGGAGATCAGGAGCTGCAGATTGAAAGGTCCCCCGTCGTTCTCTTGAGCTTCACTAATTAGCACCGTATGAGCTGCTGAACATGATTACGGTCATCGTTGTAATATCTTTGTGGTGGATCTTTATGAGTTAATATATGTTTGAGATTGCAATGTTTGTTTCAGTTATGAGTATAGATGCATATTATGTACCCCGTTCTTGTCTACTTGTTTTGATCAAGCATGTTTATGAGAGCGTGTGTGGGGAACGTGTGCATTAGTTGGAGTAACGGGGGGTGGCTAGTGCAGTGAACGTGAGAGAAAGTTCTGCGATCCACTTTGGTATCTTTACCTTACTTTGTTACCTCACTAGGGATAAACTAAAATACCATGCTACCGGGGATGTGGGCGTGACCATTGCCACTACTCCATGACTAGATCTAGCATGTTCTTATTTTCACTTCATGTCATGATACTTAATGCTATACTCTGAGTTATCTTAATTACTGAGGTGTTATGATTTAGTTCGCATCTTGGTGGAGTATAAGAGAGGTTAATAACCAAAAGATCTCTATGTTAGGACGTGATGCCCATATATCTAAGTAACTTGTTATCAAACCCTGTGTTGCAATCTCATATGTTAACCTGTTGACCCTGACCTTACCCGTCACCCTTACCCATACCCGTCAACAGGTACAACTTTTTCCCATACCTATCACCCGACAGGGTATATGGGTACCCGCGGGTAAACATACCCACGTTTAAAGCACGTCAAATTGATTAGAGAATAGTCATAAAAACAACACATAACTCATACGAAAGAGATCTATTCACTGTTTTGCTCTATCGGGAGTCGAGCCATGGTCACGTTAATCATATAGATTAGATATAATATGAGGGATAGCTAATTTGTCGGTATAGTGAGTCACTCATCGGGTGGTCTGCTATCTGTGGAGGGTGTAACGAGCAATCCTCCATATATATGTCACACAACACAAGTCATCTGTGAATTATGATTGCAGCCTCATGCATATACCTTACTCATGCATCCATGTCGTGTAAGTTCAGACTCACTTGTCAAATATTATATGGGTACATGGGTGATAGAGGCAAAGGTGCCCGATCTTTCGATGAGATGATAACTATCGATTTGGGTGGCATCGACGTTGACGATCCGACTACAAACGTGCGAGGACGTTGCGCCTTGGCAATCGCTACACCAACTCTGGGAGGTTATTGACAGCGCTATAGCACAGTCGACCCAACCACTAGGGTCCAATTCCTGCAGGCAATCGAAGAACAAGCAAGAATTGAGATGCAATCTGAATATTGCGAATATGGATGAAGTACAACTAAGTTGGGGTTCCGATAGCGATCTTGATCTGGCCTATTTGGCACAAACGAAGAACACGAAGTTGCAACAATTGGCTAACTTTTTGACTAAACAAGTAAACCCTAGCGTACAGCTAGCTTATTTAGACGGGTACGCGACGGGCTGATCGATCCGAACGTGTTGCACCTTGCACGTACTGGCCTTGGGCCACCTGCTTTGTTCCTCACGCTGGATTTGCACAATGAAGTAATTGGGCCTGCCATCTTCGACTTTGGAGCTAAACGCCATGTACATGCAATAGGGCCCACCACCAGGAGTATTTGTACGTAGTAGCTTCAGCTGCATGCGCCCATATACCTGGCGAGCATATATACGACCTCGTATTTTGTCACGTGGTTTGTATAGATCACCAATTATTCTGCACGTAATAAAACAGTGTATAGTATTTTTGGTCTTGATAACATAATAATATATTTTAAAACCACTAATAGAATTCACCTGGAAAACAAATCCGTGACTAATAAATTTGATCGTATCCAAGGTAACCATGTCCATATCAATGGGTACACGAGTATGAGTTATACGATCCCATACCCGTACCCTCTCTACCCGATGGATATGATATCTTCCCATTTATGTATCCATGGGTAATATTTGATCCCATACCCTTACCCTAATAGGGTTTTTACCCGCAGGGTAAAAGAGTAATGGGTACCCATTGCCATCCCGACATGTTCTGGCCTCACAAGAAATGGTAAAAGTTGTGCTAGGCTAGCAACAAAGATGGGGAGGTGGAGGCGAATCTGATTGGTAATTCCCAGTGCTTGCTCCATCAAACTCCTAGCCGAGCTCCCTTTGAAAAAAGCCCGGTTAGGCGGTTACTCTTGCACCAACTTGGAACGATGCGTGCTTGTTACGAAAGAGTTCCCCCCTTGATGCTAAACTTGGCTCTGACAAAAGCAGTATGCAAACTTTGACACAGCGACGACGGTGTCATGCATGGTTGGGTACTCCAGAGGCGGGACTGAAAGTGCGTGCTCAAGCTGCTCTATGTTCTGTTCGATCAAGATCAACTTTAGCTGAGCCTATCTGGTCTGCAGGGAGTTCCTGCCTGGCCTACCTCTGTCTAGCGTTGCTAGAAGAACCGGATCTCACGACAGAAGCAGGTTTAAGTTCAAGCTTGTGCGTGCTGCTATATTTGGCCAGCGCGTAGGCTTCCTCGCAATTGCTAACTCGGCCTACTATCTCTCTCGCTTTAGAGAAAGGCCAGGGTTTTACTGAAACAAACAGACACATGGAAGAGTCGCTTGATGAAAATGGCAGTAAAACAGCAGAAGAACAGGAGGTGAAGTGCGTGATCCTGAGAGATGTGATGCATCAATCCCAATCCTTTGTCACCGGTTTCTTGCCCAGCTTCTTCTACCAAAACCATAGGAGACTTACAAATCCAGTTGGGCTGCAAGTGATCGATCTTAATTAATTCTTCATCGGAACATTTCACCCATGCAAAACACATCGTAAGCACCTATCCTATTTAACGGTACACCATCGAGTGAACAACAAATTACTTACAAAGGCTCCATGCGGATTTATAGCGAAAAGCTCTGCTGCTACTACACAGCTTCATTCATCCATTCAAATCGCGTCCTTTCTCAGCCGTTAGCTCAACAGGTCGCCCCATGGACCACAACATCCCTAGATTAGGGAAAGACATATGCATACCCGATCAGCATTGAGGATTTGGCATTCTATCTCCAAAAGGTCACACAGTTTTCTCGGATGACACAAAACTGCAGCTGAAACAACACCGAGCAATGACACATGATCGAAAATGACACTGTTAACACAAAATCTGAAAGCCATGTTGACCGTAGAGGAAAGGAATCTGAACCATGTAACTACGAGCCACAGTGGCGACCCTCGGCATAAATGCATATCAGGCTGTCAATATACCAAAGACATTTGCATATAAAGGGAAGAGCGGACATTCAGATAAAACCTCTCTTTATTTTTTGCGGGGTGACATTCAGGTAAAATCAACCACAGGGCTCTGCATAGACACTGAGATTCTGATGTGGTAGCAAAGCTGGGATGGGAAACTAGCATTTGAAGATTACTTGGTTTTCACTATTTCATCCAATCGGAAAGAAAGGTAAGCCTCTGTATGAATAGCTAAGCATATCAGTGCTGCGGTAAAAAAAGGATGAACAGTCGACAGTATATGTAGATGTCTGACACGCCGACACGGAGAAAAAACTCTTTATTTTCACCGATGTTTCAAGGTTTCTAATGAGCATAAGGGCCAGTCTCTAAACAACATCATACTCCGTTTTCCAGAATAGCAACATCGCACACATTTTCATCAAGAGGAATAAAAGGTATTGTCCTATCCATGTCCATATTCTCCTGATCTCCATAATTTATTGCCGTTTGATCAAGTACTATTTGATAATTTCAAGATCATAAATAGCACACAGCTATGAGAACGATGAATTTCAGGATAGAATTCAAAGCGAACAATCCCCAAAAATATAAATAACCCCTAACATATAAGATCACAGGGTCTGACACCGAAGATTACCCGTCTAACATATGGAGGCCACGTGGCCCCATTCAGGCCACATTATTCAAAGAGAAGCTTCTCCGTGATCGAAAGCCATTGCGGAGAAATACGCATATAATAGCAACAATTGGCTCAGAAAAATTATGCTAGCAGCTAAGGTAGAAAAGCTGAGTAAGCAAGCAGAAACAGCAACCAGCACTAAAAAACAAGGAAGATGATAGCAACCTCTCTACATATTGTATGGCCAATATTAGCAATACTAATTAATCAGCATGCATCACGCATACGTCAGCAACAGCTTAGCTAGAGAATCGGCTTTAAAATCCATGCAAACAGAATATACGTGCGGACACAATTCAGTTTCCACTTGTTTTTGCATATACATATACTGTAGTATTTTATAGAGTAATTAGTTTACTGTGGTTGGGAGTTACATGGCAGTGCCCTTGTTTTTGCATGAAAAATAAAATCCGTAAACAGCTATTGGTTGGACCAAGAGGAGGAGAGCTAACCAAGGGGGCAAACAGCAACTTAAGTATCCATCAAACCAACCATGTCAATTATTTCACACATATCAGTAAGAAATCAACGACCAATGCTTGCTAGAACTTGCTACAACTTGCAAGGAGACTCCCCTGGTCTCCTATGCCCTGAATTAGATGGCAGTTTCATGGACGTCCTTGTGTTTGCATGAAAAAGAAAATCCATAAAGGGCTATTGGTTGGACAAGGAGGAGAGCTAACCATGGCGACCAAACAGCAACTTAACCATGCCAATTATTCTATCCGAAACCCCCTAATTTTAACAATATTATCAACGATGGATGCTTGTCTAGAACTGGCTGCAACTTGCAGTGAAACTCCTCCGAAAACTAATCCATCCATCCGTAACCACAGCACCCACTCCCCACACCTCAATGTGTGCACAGCACAGCACAGTCTTTGGTTTGAAGAGAGGTCACCGGGTTAACCCCCATTAGCGACCGCACTTAATTAGCATTCCTGGTTCCTTGGGTCACCATGCCTAGATGACGGATCACGTGCGCTGAGGTCCTTGCACATACTATATGTTTAAAAATGGCGGACGGAGTGATCTCGGCGATGAAGAGCGAGCATTCCCAGTACCTGCTGCAGAAGCGGTTGAAGCAGGAGGGAAGGCTGCGCCTGCTCCGCCTCCTCATATTCGCCTCGTCCTCTCTTCTTTGAGCTCTCCGCCTTCTCCTCCATTGGAGACACCTAGATTTGCGAGAAAACTCTTAAACCCTAGGAGAGGAGGTGGGAGAGGAGGAGGGAGGAGGAGGGGGAGGAGACCTACCAGCGCTAGACGGAGGAGGAGGCGTCAGCGGAGTTGGCGTCCGCGTCGGCGTCGGCGTCGGCGTCGGAGGCCTCGTGGTGGCGGCGGCGGAGGCCTCGGGTGCGGCGGTCGACCGATCGGTAGAGAACAGGGGGCGAGGGGAAATTTGACGAGTCGGATTAGCGACCAAGGGGATTTCGGGTCGATCCCGGCGCGACATAGCACCCAAACGAGACGAAGCAGCGGGGAGGAATGGAGGAAGCTCTTTCTGCGGCCCCACCTGTCAATGACGTGAGAGGGCCATGCTCCGATTAAAACACAATTTTTAGCCTGGAACATTTTTTAGAGAAGCCGGCAGGGCTTTGCCTAGATTAGAATTGGTCAGTTTATGAGTAAAATTAGCCCAAAACAGATACAAACTCAAACAGATGTTAGAGCATTCACAATGCAGCGGCGCCTAACTTGACGCTTGCGTATTAAAAATAAGTCGAAGGAAATTAAATCGGTCTGTAAGCGCTCTGTCTCGCAGCGGGTAGTGCTTGTTGAGACGCTAGTTCAATACTTTCGTACGTTTTCGTCTTGCACATGGTAGTGCTAGGCAAAATAATAGCTAGCGTCGGCGAAGATTTGTCGCCGGGTGCGAAAGGCTAATCGAGCAGGATAGAAATCCTAGCGCCCGCTCGATAGCATCGCGTTGTAGATGCTCTTAGTTCATATGGAAACCAGACCAAAACCAACACTGCCTAGCCGAACTAGGTTTGGAGCACCGCCGGATGACACCGGCACGACGACAACAACAAGCACCACGACCACCTGATCCACTTCCCCGGAAAAAATAAGTCGAAAGCACGTTAGCGACACTCAGGGAACCCAAAGACGTCAACCCAAACTATGGCCCCCGTGTTGCCAAAAGTAGCACCTTCAACACATGACGCCTCCAAGGAGGTAACGACATCCAAAAATGTTGTCCTCATCTGATTAGGTAAGTCGAATCTCTCGAAACGATGTACAGAGGGATGTCGGGACTCCATGACACGCCCTAAGGGGGCGACGATGCCCTCAAGCATCGTCATTGCCAATACCAACCAAGTCGGGCAACACTTCCGTGCGGAGGACCACAACCACCACTATCACGAGGACCGCCCATGCCGCTTGACGAGCTAAGACCACCGGCAGAACAGATAACACCCACGCAATGATGTAAAAGTGGGATTAGTGGAACAATTGGTATAGTAAAAATTTGATGGTCCTCCACACTAATTTGTACTGTCCCACTATACACGTCCCCCACGCCCAAGACATCATGCCCCGCCACCCACGAAGCTAGAGGCAAAGCAGCAACAACACCCCCCCCCCCCCCCCCCCCCCCCCCGGAGTCGTCGTTCCGACGTCCACAACGCTACTGAAAATTTGTGGGACAATGTTAGAACATTTTTAGTAGATCCCAGATAATCTAGCCCCGACCAGAAACTAGTTTTCCAGTTCGAAAATCGATTGTGCAGAATAGGTGCCGGATAATTTGTACTCAAAATTTAAAAGTGAATTTCACGCTAGATTCAGATCATGGAAACATATTTCAGACATAAAACTAGAATTTCACAAACAAATAAACTAAATTTTTGCAAACGAAGAACCAAAAGAACTGCTGCTTGGCGTCGGCGGACGATGCTCACGCCGCCGGACTAGTTGTTCATACGCCAGAGTTTGCGCAGGAAGATGCGCTGGTGGCGCTCCTCTCTCTCCAGGCGCCGCTGCTTTGCTGCGTGCTTGACGCTCAGCCGGAGGCCGCGCTTGAGTGATGCTTTGTTGATGACGGCGACCCAATGGTCGGCCGAATGACGCCTCTTCTCTGTGTGATAGGGCGAGCGCACAGACTTCTTTTTGATGCGCTCGAGCAACTCGTCGGGATTCCTGATTAATTGCGGCGAGCTCCTCAGCATCAGATTATGTGGTGGCCTCGGTGATCGACAAATTGGAGCCGGAGTTGAAGTTCTCGAGGTACTTGTCGAAGGCGGAGTCCTCTAGTGGTGGCAGTGATGCCTCCGCTGCATGGCCAATGCCTGCACCGCCTGGAGGGGGCACACCACAAGGCCAGCACCGATGTGTTCGTGCTCCATTTAGCAAACGGAATCGACTAATTGCTTGTTGGACAAACTAATCCTAGCGATGACGGGAAAGAAATCGCACGAAGGTATCGGGGTGGGGGTTGCCCTAGATGCCCATGTACAGTAGATATAGTGTCGTAAGCGCCGCTTATCCGGATACGGGATAATATGTGATGCTTGTTGGGGCCACAAAAACGGTTCAACCCGCATATCGATCGGAATTTTCTGGGTCGCGGCAAGAGCATCTCGTGTAGATGATCTACTTTTGGGCTCCAGAAGATAGGGCAGAATTTTACATCACCGAAGCCCAAAAACAAACGTGCTCCAGAAGATGATGTATTCGGTGATTTTTAAATTTTTACGTCGTGCCCCATATATACATTACGAGTTGGGCTGCCCCATATCAAAGTGGCAGCGCGCAGCCCAAACCACCAGCTGAAAACTCACATTCTCCTCCCGCTCGCATCCCCGCGCCGCATCGCCGTCAATTCCGTCCATCCCGTCCAAATACCCTGGTGTCGCGCCGAGAAAAGTCGGATCCGCCATCTCGCCGATTCCCTCCGTCGCCGCCATCGATTTCATCCCCTACTACCACCGCATCGAGGTCGACCGCCGCCGTGTGCTGAGCAGCACGGGCTTCCGCTGGTTCGGTTGCGTCCGTCTGACCGATTGCGGCGGATATTTGCACCGGCGGCCACCACATGCGGCTCGACACATTCGATTGCTTGGCACCGCTGGGTGGAGGTTTGCTCGGCCGCGATTCGAGCTGAACTTTCCCAACCGGACATGGCAGGAGACGGAGTGGCTCACGGCGACGGTGCAGCTCGCGGCCGCAGAATAGCAAAGGCAACTCTGTCGCGCTGAGCGTCTGCTCGCTGTCTAGGAGGCTGACGAGCTATCCATGGCGAAGCTGCGAGAAGAGCACCCGCACTACGGGCAAGCAGAGCTCGAGTTTTATTGGGTGAAGGATGCGTGGGCAAAGAAGAAGACCACCGACGAGGCCGGTCCTCGACGGCGGTGAAGGAGGAGGACTCCTCCTCGTTCAAATTTGGTTTAATTTTGTAATGTTTTAGTTCAAATATATAGTTTTTAAATTATAAATATGCTATCGTTTTAGTGTTTCGAGCCCTATTTTACATCGTCCGCCGGAGTGATACTAATTTTTTCGCCCTAAAATACATCATCCAACGGAGCAATTCTGATTTCGTCCCCTAAATATCAAAGAGTGTGGAGATGCTCTTATTTCGCTAATCAGTCCTGAATCCTGATCGCACGCTTGAGATCGGACGGTGGTGAGACCGTCCCCTAGCAAGACATTTCGTCCTCCTCCCTGAGGCCGACATGTCTCGTGTGCTGCTCTTCCTCCGGTCACATCTCGCGGTCTAGGGTTACGCGCGCCCGACCTCCTTCCGCCGCCGCCGGTCGGTCCTAGCCGCCGCCTCCGGTTGGTCCTCTCCGCCGCCGCCCCTCGTTCCCTTACGCCGATCGTAACTGCCGCTCGTCCCTGCTCCGGCGGCTCGTCCCCGCCGGCCCGCCGTCCCGTGTCCCCGACTCCGGATCGCTCGCTCCCGTCCAGGTTTCTGGCTCGGCCTCCGCTGTCCAGGACGCCACCGCCTCTTCTTCCCCAGTCGTCGGCGGTGCCGGGAGGGCGAATAATTCCGCTTGGCACCCCCACCCACAGAACCGCAAGAGGGTGATTTGTGGCCATCCAGTCTAGTTCGAGGCGATCCGAGAAAGAAGATGAGTGCGCCCGTCGAGAGGTCGACGAAGAAAAGGACTGCCATGGACGCTGATAGCATCGGCCAAGAAGATGTCGAGGCGAAGAAGAGGAAACTTGGGATGGAGGAGAAGGAAGAAGACGTGGAGGCGGAGAAGAGAAACAATGGGAGAGAGGAGGAGCAGGAAGGAGAAGCTTGCACCCAACAAGAAGATGTCGAGGTGGAGAGGAGGAATCTTGGGAAGGAGGACGAGGGAAAAAATGACTCATCTATGGTGCTGCTGCCCGGGGCGAACCTTTTTTTCAGTGATCCCAAGGCATTCTTCGCCGAGTTTGGCAAAGATGAAAGATCAGGTCTGATTTCTTTTCACATCCTCAGCATCAGCACGCTTGATTTCTTTCCCCGGTGGTTACTAACTGTGCTGCGTGATCAATGTATAGCTCCCACGGCGATAATCCCCACACTTGATCGCTTCAAAACTTCGACTAGTTTTCACATTCGACAGCTGCTCCCCGTCCGCGAGCGTGGAAGCAAGGCGGTGCGATCTGGCACTAAAATATTGCTCGGGATTTCATCCTCTCTTGGTACGTTTTTATGCAGCACATCCATTTTTGCACCCTCTCTGTTTTTCTTTAGGATTAATTAGTCGATCGTGGCACAACCTGATGTATGTCTTACATGAATCTGAATGGATGCAGGTGGCAAGCCGCTCAAACGGTGCTCTGGTTTCTGGATTGACTGGGACGTGGAGAGCAAAACCGGCACCGTGTTGACGACAGCACATCTGATCCGCACAAAGGGTCCTCCTGACAGCGATGGCGTCTGGTTAGGCGGAGCACATTATGAGTCAAAAGCTAATGTGAGCCAATGTTTCCATGAACTTTCAGTTTACATATATGCTTTTTCTTGAGAGGAAGTTATGGTCATTAATGTGCTCATATAATAGGATATAGGAGGTGAGGTTGGCCACATATGGTAGCCACACCTCAGATTACAAGAGATGTGTTGCTATTGAGTGGGCACCCCCATTGTCTCTCTACCCTCACGCGCAAAATGTACAGAAATAAAAGATGCAGCCAATTTCTCTATATATCCAATGATCATCACGTAGGCATTCCCTCCAAGTTCTTGACAACGTTTAGGCAGCCTGAAACTAATCAATAAACACCCTGCATAGTGATGGCAGTGGCTGCAATATAATGTCCCTTGTGTCGTCTCGGCAAATAGAAGCAACAACACCTTTTAGTGGTGTTCGCATAATCCTGGCCAGGAGGAATCCATCGCCTGGTTGTCTTACTGCTTTTCATAACACTTCCTTTCTTTGGATTAGATATCATCAGTACCTTTAATTCAGCCATCATACGATTTAGAATGCTTACAATTTGAATTCACCTTGCTTAAGCACTTTCTGTCTTGTTTCCCACATAACCCAGTAAGTAAAGAAGGTTTTTTTACCTTCTCAGCCGCTGCAATATCCTTTATAGTTCTGAAAACCCTTGTGGTACAGTGTAGGATTTGGATCTCATGTGCTCATATTAGCTAGTACCTCAATCAGTTCTTCATCCAGTTGGGACCAAACACATCATGAAGCTGTACAATTAATCAAAGCATGATCTCACAAATCCAACACTGTACCACATACTTGACACATACAGGAGGTTACCATCTTCATGTGATTCATAATCTGTGCAAGTGCTATTAACATTCAAAGAGAGGCGCCAAACAATTTTTGTATATTTTGGATGGGACCTTCAGAGCCTACATGGCTTTCCATTCCTTCTGCTTTTCTTTTCTTCCACAATCATTCCGTTCTCCGACTGAACTGAAAATTTCCACTGCCTTCGTAGTACCAGTTCTTGTCTCGCTATCCAACGGGATGAGGCGCTTCTCAATCAGATCACTGCACCACTTTAGGACCGTGCGGTCAACGAGTTCATCCACTTTGCTTAGTTCCGTCTCAAACTATTAACTCCTTGGCATAAGATAGCTAGTCCAAATTGCATGTCTTTTACTATAGGACATTCCTAGTAACATAAACGAAACAACACATGCGATTTGCTCTAAAAATATGCATTTATCATTGCTTAAAAAATTAATATGATATTTTTGAGACCATTTTCAGGTCACCGTTCACTTGCTAGATGGCACTAGTGTGGAGGGCCAGCTATTGTACTATCAGCCCCATTACGATATTGCTTTCGTAAGTGTTAAAGTGGATCAACCAGTTCAGTTGCCATCTTTTAATGAAGGGGTGAAATCTGCTCAGAAGGTTTTTCGGTTGGGAAGAGACAGTTCATCTAAACTAAGGATAACATATGGCAGAGCAACATATTTGAACCCGAACTTGTATGAGCGGTATCACAATATGTATCTTGATTCTGCAGATAGTGATAGTGATGGTGGTGATGATGCTGATGATGAGGCAATATATCTTATCTTGAGACTTATATACATTTGTCACAATTTTGAATTTTGTTTGATTTCTATATCGTAATCTGCTTCTAGTGTATTTTGTATGTAAAATCTCATATTTTTTTCAACATGAATTGCTGTAGTATGACGATGGAGGCCTAGTCATTGACTTGGATGGAAAAGTTGTCGGAATGGTCAACATTACTAGGACATTAGGGTCTTTTATCCCTTCTTCTATTTTTCTCAAGTGTTATGCTTCGTGGAAGAATCAAGGGTGTGTTTTCTCTATCACTTCTATGATAGTATTTATCTTCTCTCAATATTATTTTACTTCTTCTTAGGAGTAGAACTATATAAGTTCATCGAATCACTAGAGATAATCTAGAAAGTAGTTGTCATGTCATTCTCATTTCTTATGTTTGCATGATACATTTCCACATTTATCATGTAATTAGCTGCAATTTCTTAGAAAGAACTTGGATATCACTGCTATTGATGTCTCATTTTCTTTAGTAGTTGTCATGTCATTATCATTTCTTATGTTTGCATGGTACATTTTCATATTTATCATGTAATTAGCTGCAGTTTGGTAGAAAGAAGTTAGATTCCAGTACTGTTGATGTCTCATTCCCTTTAGACCTTTTTGAACTCTATTCGAATGGAAATATTCTGGTACTATTTGTATTTTTTCAACATGTTGGAAATAAGTTGATTCCACTGAATGATGGCTCATATAGAAAGAGTTACTTGCTTGTGACCTTCTTTGAAATATGTTAAATGATTATTTGATTCTGTAGGCGCGTCCTTCGTCCCCACCTAGGAATGAAGTTTGAGGCCATCAAGCTTCTAGAACCTGCCTATGTTGATAATATATGGCGCGCATTTAACATTGATGACGGTCTTATTGTTCAAGAGGTATACAGTTCCTTCCTAAAGCTTCTCCTTTTATCATGTGTATAATGTTTATTTAATGCTAATTGAACCTTAGGTGTCGAAAGGATCTCATGCTGAAAAAATTGGAATTGAAAGAGGTGATATTATTGAATGTTTCAATGGAAGATGTATTTCTACTACAGTTGAGGTGAGTGTATTAGACTAGGTTTCAAATGAATTGGGAATAAATCACATTTGTGTGACCTTAGGTAATTTTTCATGCCATTGATCTGTGCCTTTTTCTTCTCCAATTATCAGTTGGAAAATATGTTGTTGAGCCTTAATAATGAAGTTCATTTTTCGGTAAGTTCTACCCTTCACGTGGTTTGCTTGATCTCTTTCATCGGTTCTGGAAGTATTATTAGCAGCACTAAGGAATGTGCAACTCCAGGTTGGGCTATTTCACGCACTAAAAAAACACCGAATTACAGTTCTGTTGACTGCAAATGTATCAGATCGTGGAGAAGTTATATAGCAAGAGGTATACATCCCCTCTTTTAACCTAGTCCGTCTAAAAATTATTTAAATTCTTTTTTAGTATCTCAAGTTATGTATATTCTTGTTTGTGTTGAAATTCTATTCTAATTCAAAGATGATGTGCATTCCGCAATATACTTATATTACATCCATGTGATATTTATAAGAATACTAGTTGAATGCCCGTGTGTTGCGACGGCCTGTTTTTTTGTCGCATATGTAAACATACTACATATAAACATTCATGTGTATAAAAAGAGGTAGCTAAAAATAATAAATTGTGCTTTGCTTAAAATTCCATTCAGTGGAGAGCAGGGAATGAGTGCAGGGGCTGCAATGACGAGAACTGCATTTGCGTAAGAGATGGGGAACTGATCAAATTGCCGGTTCAGTGGAGATCAGAGAATGAGTGCAGGGGATGTGAGATAACTAAGCGGGGGTTGTTTATCTGTATATGATATGAATGGCTGGTGGGCATGTTGCGAACAGTGCCATGTTTTTTTTTTTGCCAATGCACCCATGGTAGATTATTTGTAGACTTGAATTTTTTGGCTTAGACATCTATCTTTGTGATCGTATCAAACTACTCGTAGATTCTAGGCAGTAGCTTTGAGTTGTGTGACATTTGGCAACGAAATATGTTGTAGACATTGCTTGCATGTGTACTTCTCTCAGTCTTATGACTAGCCAGCAAAAAAGTAACCATTGCTTGGGCTTAGCCATCTATGTTGCATGCTTAGTGATTGATAGAGGCAAAGGTGTCCGATCTTTCGATGAGATGATAACTATTGATTTGGGTGGCGTCGATGTTGACGATCCGACTACAAACGTGTGAGGATGTTGCGCCTTGGCAATCGCTACATCAACTCCGGGAGGTTATTGACAGTGCTATAGCACAGTCGACCCAACCACTAGGGTCCAATTCCTGCAGGCAATTGAAGAACAAGCAAGAATTGAGATGCAATCTGAATATTGCGAATATGGATGAAGTACAACTAAGTTGGGGTTCCGATAGCGATCTTGATCTGGCCTATTTGACACAAACGAAGAACACGAAGTTGCAACAATTGCGAGGCGGCGAGCGGAAATTGGCAGTGCCGACGCGATGAAACAAAATATATGGTGTGGCGATGCAACGGAAAAGGATGATGCCAGCGGAGGTGGAAGAAAAAAATGGCAGCGGAAAGAAACAACAAAGTAGATGACGGTGGATGTGGATGCAGCGTGAAAGAAACGTGACTAGAACTCGAAACTCTAAAAATTTAGAAACTAAAACCAGCAACTCGACACACGATGCAATGAAAATTCAACAAAACAAAAACTAAGTGATTAGGCGAAGAGGCTAAGATTGTCTTTGGGACAAGGATGAATTAATCTAAATATTTTTGTCCGGCTTTTTCGTGGATTATAGGTATGAAAAACAAATCTAATCCAGAAATTTTCTCACCGAGCAAGCTGAAATCTGATACCACTTGATAGAGGCAAAGGTGTCCGATCTTTCGATGAGATGATAACTATCGATTTGGGTGGCGTCGATGTTGACGATCCGACTACAAACGTGTGAGGATGTTGCGCCTTGGCAATCGCTACACCAACTCCGGGAGGTTATTGACAACGCTATAGCACAGTCGACCCAACCAGTAGGGTCCAATTCCTGCAGGCAATCGAAGAACAAGCAAGAATTGAGATGCCATATGAATATTGCGAATATGGATGAAGTACAACTAAGTTAGGGTTCCGATAGCGATCTTGATCTGGCCTATTTGGCACAAACGAAGAACACGAAGTTGCAACAATTGGCTAACTTTTTGACTAAACAAAACCCAAGTAAACCCTAGCGTACAGCGAGCTTATTTAGACGGGTACGCGACGGGCTGATCGATCCGAAGGTGTTGCACCTTGCACGTACTGGCCTTGGGCCACCTGCTTTGTTCCTCACGCTGGATTTGCACAATGAAGTAATTGGGCCTGCCATCTTCGACTTTGGAGCTAAACGCCATGTACATGCAATAGGGCCCACCACCAGGAGTATTTGTACGTAGTAACTTCAGCTGCATGCGCCCATATACCTGGCGAGCATATATACGACCTCGGATTTTGTCACGTGGTTTGTATAGATCACCAATTATTCTGCACGTAATAAAACAGTGTATAGTATTTTGGTCTTGATAACATAATAATATATTTTAAAACCACTAATAGAATTCACCTGGAAAACAAATCCGTGACTAATAAATTTGATCGTATCCAAGGTAACCATGTCCATATCATATCCAAGGTAACCATGTCCATATCAGTGATTCACGATCAAAGCAATGAATGACCAGCCAGCAATTCTTGGCAAAGATAACTTAAGTTGCAATAACATGATGTAGCTATGCAAATATCTAATGTGAGTATTTGTCGGTTCAATGCCACCAATAGGAGCCACGGTTCAAAACTTGACCACCAATACGAGCGAGACGTGGGGAAGGGAGATGAATTGGCTGGCCCACCTGTCAGGCACCAATATTTGTTTGAGAAGAGCGACGTCAAACAAATAGTAGAGTTGTTTGTGCTTGTAGGTTTAATTATTCGACCTTCAGGACTAACTTTGAGCTGCATACTAGAGAAATTTTGCATGCAAAAGAAAGGTCTCGTTATTGTCACACTAATATTGTGTAACTGTGTCACACTAATATTGTGTAACTGTGTTAGTCCTTTTTGCAGGTCCCGTTGTCTCTTGAACTGTATGCCGGTCTACTGGATGTGGCTTCTTCCCTTTTTGCTGTTTTTATCGTGAACCTATTGTACATATCTAGTACTACCTCCGATCCGTAAAATGTGTCAGCTAGTGTAACTACCCATTTGTACACGGTAGGTCAATTTCCACGTCAATTTTAGTGGATCGGAGGGAGTAGTTATCTAGATTTTCTGGAAACTTGTTTTGCACTGCTGTACCAAGGCAATGCCTTAGCATCAATATGATTGATGAACTGTTACCAAGACTATGCGGATGTGTTACTATTGATTGATCGATTAGAATTTATGTGTCATTAAGTTGAAACTGGCATTTTTGTGTTCTCAATACTGTAGCGAAGGACCCATGTTCAGCAGGAGATCTATGAACATAGTCTGTTGAGCAACTAGCATCTCCAGCTGCATTACACATGGAAATGGTCTTCCAAAGTATGCTCTGGTGAAATTCTCTGTTTTGCTAAAGAAACAGCAGTACACTTTACCAAAACCTTGCTGATTTATTCTTCAAAGTCAACAAGTGGATCACAGCTGAAACCTGGAACTGGTCGTCCTCTGTATCGTCTACGCGTGTCCTCTCAGTTGGCTATAAGAGAAAAAAAAAAGTTGACTTTATTTCCAGCCGGCTCATTTTTCTGTTGATACGAATAAAAAAGGATTCAAAACGCAAGCAGATCTGAAGAACCGTTCGTTGGTTATATTGGGATTTGGAATACAAACACTCAAGTGTGAACTGCAAAATCTACTCTGATCAGTGTGATAATAATCCTGCCCTAAAAAAATTAGTCACTCCTGATTATGTATTACTGTACTGCTTTTGATTCCATGCATCATTGGCTACTGCAAGATGATTTTGTGTAAGCATTCTTGTTTGCCTTGCTTCTGCTAGCCTAGAGAACCTGAAGAAAACTACAATATTTATTATTATCAAGTTTATTATTAATAATAATAATTAAGTTGTTTATCACATGTTTAACGTTTGATACACACATTTTGTATCCAGTATTTTGGAAGTAAATTATCCTTTTGCTACTATTTTACCATGTTGCACTTTTTTTACAGTTTTTGTTGATGTTTTTATTATTTTTCCACCGGAGAGTATGTTTCTGCCCGGATGACTGAAGCAAATCCTTTGACAACAATGATGCAGTCATCAAACGACTATAGCCGCCTATCTTTTGCAGGCCACTTAGAGGTTCAAATCAACTCAGGTTGTGCCATTCATATATGCATGCATCTCTTCTTGATTAATTAACCAACGAACCGCTTAGAGGTTCAAATCAACTGAACTACTACGAAGTATACAGTATATATACGTACGACACTCACATAACTAAACAAACTAAAACAGAAGTACGAATGGACTTCCTGATCAATCCCACACGGTGAACTGAACACTAACCCAGTAACTAATTATGAAGAAAAAAAATGCCGACGATCAACGAACTAGACACGATACACATCTTGTTGCCGGCAGTTGTTGCAGAAGTAGGCGCTCTGGTCATCGTTGTTACCCCCTGGAGATATGTAGTTAAGCATGTGTAAGAAAACTAGAACATAAGATTTTATTTTAGTTCTGACCTAATTAAGATAAGTATATGAACGATGCATGCATGGTATATCTAAGAGAGCAAAAAACATTTCTAGCTAGCAAATATACAATGGGGCGTACGAACATGCCCCTATGCTGAGTCCAATAAGATACCTGCCGGCTACTCCCTCCGTTCCAATTTAATTGACTTGCTATCCACCACATGTGGATGTATCTAGACATGTTACGTGGATAGCAAGTCAATTAAATTGGAACAGAGCGAGTACATGCTAAATACACATGATACCCAAACAAAAAGTTACAAGAACAAATCTGGATTTCTTTGGCAGCATTCTTTCATGATTTCTTACCATTGTCCTATTATATTGCAATTCAAAAAAGCTCGACAAAACAAAACAATAAAATAAAAATCATAAAGCGAATATATAGTCCACATACTACATTGATAGGTAAACGAAATAAATAAATTGTTCTATTCGTTTCGAGCCGTGAAAATCGAATCTGGTCTCATAACTTCTCAGAACATGTACTAGCATGGAAGATGAATGGTATATAAAGGTAGTTATATTCCTTTTGGAGATTTTAGCGGGGAAATGTATACCTCAAGACGAGGAATCACCGGGATCTAAGTATACATCCGAGACCAACAGCCAAACCAATTGCGATACAGCCTACAACGATGATAGCAATTATTACTGAAAAACAAAACATATAGAATTAGTTAGTTCAAGGTACTCGGCCAGATGCTCTCTGATCACGCATAATGTTTTTGCAATGAGAGAGAGAGGGAGAGAGCTCACATGAGTCACGGAGGCCAGTATTCTGAGGCACCAGTGTAGTGGAGACATTGAAGCGCAGGTAACAGTTGAAGCCCAGCACTGCAGCTGCCACGCCACCGTCACGGCGGTCGGCGTCGAGGTCCCAGTCCACTGCCTGTGCCGAGTCCTGCAGGCACCTGACGCACTCCGCCGCCGTACGGCCCCAGCTGGCGCACTGCGCCAGAACGTGCACCGTGCTCCTCACGACGTAGCCGGGCGGGGTGCCCGCGTCGTCCGCGGTGGCCAGCATCCGCGCACCCGAGATGTTGGCGGCGGCGCTCTGCGCCACGTCCTGCGCCATGTCGACGAGCCAAGCGTGCAGGTGGCTGGAGTTGTATGTCGCGTCGGCGTCGCCCTGGACCCGGAGGAGGACACGCGAGCGGAAGGCGTCCTCGGCGGGCGAGGAGGTGTTGGTGTCGGCGTAGGCCACGAAGCAGCCGGCGTTCCAGATGCCGGCGCGCCGGGTGGTGCTGCCGCAGCCGGAGGTGAGGTTCGCGGCCGCGGCGGAGAGGCAGCCGAGGCACTCGGACGGCACCGTGGCGTCGCCGAAGCAGAGGCCCCGGACGAACGCGCTGTTGTTGGACCACAGGGAGGAGAAGCCCGTGTGTGCGGCGGCGGAGGGGAGCGCGGCGAGGAGCGGCAGTAGGTTGGCCCGGAACTCCGTGGCGTTGGTGAGGGGAGAATCGTAGCACTGGATCAGCAAGCTGCTCGCCATGCGCGCGGGCTCCTGCTCGCAGGTGCATGGGACCGGCGTCACGGCGGCGAGCAGGGAGAGGAGGACGAGCCATGGAATTGCTGGCAACGCCATTGTTGTGGCGTTGGGAGTTGGAAGAGGCCGGGGCCGTAGAAGAGGAGGAGGCAGCTAGGCTATGTGCACTCGACAAGGTCTGGAGCCCGAGGAGTAGTGAAGGTGAATTCTTGCACCAAATGAGGGCGCTGCGTGCTTGTGATCACCTTTTGCCAAACTTGTGAAACGATGGCCTCCATCAGTACCAACACCGCACACTACACTACAGAGAGCTTGCAATCGCTGCGCGCCGAGATTGGTAATATTTGCCACTGTGTGACATACATCTCCATGTGCTTGCCTCAGACGAAACCTGGTGCGCGTCCATGGCTCAATGACTTCATTTTTTAAACAGGGTAAGAGCATCTCCAACAAACGCCAAACGCGTTGTCAAGCTAATTTTTTTTGCAGCGGCGAAATAGAGTTTTAGCGCGCTGGGCGCCTGTTTTGTTGTAGCAGACGCGCTAAATTTTCACGCACTAAATAGAAGGTTTTCCAGACGCGCTAAAATAGCGCGTCGCAAACACCTATTTGCACTGTTTTGAAATGAAAACAGAATCAACAAAACAAAAATAAATAGACTGGAAATATAAATATATCGAAACTAACACGATTCGACACGAACACGATCTAAAACAACAAATACAAACTAAATTCAAACTTAAACTAGAACTAGTCTGACTACTCGTCTGCGTCGGAGGAGAACCCGGACTCGTCGGAGATGTCGTCCTCCAGCGCCTCCCACATGTTGTGACCGATGGGCTAGGTGGCGCCGCCTGCCCCCAGTTCTGCCTCCACCATGGCCACCCGCCGAGCGCTCGGCCCGCCGCTCCGCTCGCTCGGCCGCCAGGGTGTATTAGTACTGCTCATCCTCGGCGGCTTCACGCGGGTGGCTCGCGTACCAGTCCGCCACGCCGCGCTCGTCCCTCTCCGCGACGAGGCGGAGCGTCGCTCGGCGGCGGTCCTCGTCCGTGACGAGGCGCGATGGCAGCGCCAGGCGGCGCATTGCGGACTTCATGGAAGTTCATTTGGCCCCGCGGGCGGCCGAGCCTCCACGCCGCCGCGTCGTAGGCGCGAGCGGCCTCTATCGCCGTCGGGTACGACCCGAGCAGGATGCAGTCATCGCTGGACCGGATCTCGGGGGTGAAGGTTCCGTTAGGGCGCGCGCGAACGCCGCGGTAGCTGGAAATGAATCGGCGGCGCGAAAGCGGTGGGGAAAGAAACTTCCAGACGCACGCGTGAGGGGAAGGAGCGGTTACGTGGCGCGTTTCTATCCAGCGCGCTGGATGCGCGACGCCATATATAGCGCGGCATGTACCGCTTTGGAGTGCGTGAGACCATTTTAGCAACGCTTGCTATTTTCCTGTGTCTGCGTGAAAAGGCCGGTATTTGGCGCGCGCGGGAAAAGGCCGGTATTTGGCGCGCGCGGCGTTTTCGCCGCGACTGTTGGAGATGCTCTAATTTTTTCGCAAATCCATTCATTTAGAAATTAAGGAGACGAGAGTTACTCAATTAGTTAACGGAAAACCGGACGAAAATCATTACAACAAAATGACAACCAAAAACAAACAACTCCCAATCAAGCAACCACTAGACATCCTGCAAAACTCGCTCAACCAACTACAACCACGAATGACGACACCACAATCCGAAAAGTCCCATCTTTAAAGCAAAAACGGAAGCTCTCCTTGTGACACCAATCTTCTTCTTTGTCATACTGAGAGACTTCTCCATCTTCATGATTACACCCTCCAAAGTCTTTTCCGCTAAGAAAAAAGCAATATCCTTGTCATATCCAAGAAAAAAGCAATATGCTTGTCATATCCAAGAAAAAAGCAATATCCTTGCATACAAATTGAGGATCTGAGTCACAAAACGCTTTTGCAAAGAGCCGACTTAGGTGCCAACACACCCGTCGACTAATCAACCTCGTCACTAAAAGACCAGAGAGTGACATAAACAATATTTATTATTAAGTTTAGTAATAACAAGAAAGTTTATTATGTCTATTGATAATAAGAAAGTTGTTTATGACGTGTTAACGTTTAAGACTTGCATTTTGTAACCAGTATTTTGGAAGTAAATTTTCTTTTTTGCTACTATTTTCACCTTGCTGCACTATTTTTACCATTTTTTGTTGATGTTTGTCCAGTTATCCGCCGGAGGTCATGTTGTCTCTTGAACTGGATGCCTGTTTACAGTATGTGGCTCCTTTCTTTTTTGCTGATTTTATTTTGAACCTACTGTACATATCTAGTAGTAATCTGGATTTTCTAGAAACTTTTTTTTGCACTACCGTACCAAGGCAATCCCTTCGGATCAATATGATTGATGAAATGTTACGAATACTATGCCGACGTGTTACTATTGATCAGAATATATGTGTCATTAAATTAAAACTGGCATCTTTGTGTTCAGTACTGTAGGAAAGGACCCATTTTCAGCAGGAGATGTCTGTGAACATATAGTGGGTTGAGCAACTATCATCTCCAGCTGCATTACACATGGCCCTAGTGGTCTTCCAAACTATCATCTCCAGCACGGCCTCGATCATCAGCTCAATCAGGGTGCGAGTGCCATTCATATATGCATGCATTTCTTCTTACTTAATCAACTACAGTAGCTACTTAAGGGTTTTCAAATCAACTGAGTACTTACTACTGTACATCGTACATACGACATTTTTTTTTGCGAGGGATCGTACATACGACATGCATGCACAGAACTAAACAAACTGAAAGACGTCTTGATCGATCACAGACGACACGGGTCTTCTTGCCGGGAGTTGTTGCCGGTTGCTCTGATCATCATTGTTACCCCCTGGAGATATGAAGTTCAGACGTGTGTAAGAAAATCTGAAACATTATATTTTTTTTTTGCAACTCTGACTTAATAAAGATATGTGAGAAAATTAGAGCCAATGCATGCTGAGCGATGCACATACATGGTATGTATCTCTAGGAGAGCAAGAAAACATTTCTAGTTAGCAAATGCAAAAGCGCCATTGCCCCTAAGCTAAGTCTAACTTCTTTTTTGAAACGAGACAAAAGTTTTGCCTTTAATATTGATATAGAATATCAAACATGATATGGCGGAAGTCAAAAAAAAAAAAAACCAGGTCAGGGCGTACTAAACGAGAAGCTAAGTCTAATAAGATACCTGCCAGCTGCACGAGATATCCAGTGCCACGTACACATGATACCCCCAACAAAAAAGTTACAACAACAAATCTGGATTTCAGGATTTATTTCACATTATTTGGAAAATTGGAAGTACCACATCCACAATGGGGTGCGGGGTTGCAAACTTTAGTTTCCTATTGATCATGTATTATTGTTACTGATAATGCAAACAAAGTTACAACAACACATTTGGATTCTTTTGGAAGCATTATATAAAAACTAGGTCGTAATACTTTTCGAGATTTTTTGTATGACTTGAAATTAATCATGTGTTGTTAGGTCGCGGGGAAATACCTCAGGAGGAGGAATCAGCCGCACGCAGAGCAGAAAGCTAGTGCGACGAAGATTACAACGATCATAAAAGCAATTACTGAAAAAGAAACAAAAACTCATACTGTATTAGTTCACGGTACTACTTGGAAAAGAAAAGGATGAGAGGTCAGATGGTAATCGTTTTTTAAACTAGCTAACTAAAAATGTAAAATGTTTTTTAAACTAGCTAGCTAAAAATATACTACCTCTGTTCTAAATGTAATAGTTTGTTAACAAGTAAAACTGGCTAGCTAAAAAGGGTTACATTATGGAATGGAGGTAGTAATTTCCTTGCAATGAGAGAGAAAGCTCACAGCACTCACAGCTAGTCTTTTTAGGCACAAGTGCGGTGGAGACATTGAAGCGGAGGTAGCAGTTGAAGCCCAGCACGGCAGCTTCCACGCCACCGTCACGGCGGTCGGCGTCGAGGTCCCAGTCCACTGCTCCTGCCGACTCCTGCAGGCACCTCACGCACTCCGCCGCCGTACGGTCCCTGGCGCACTGCGCCAGCACGTGCACTGTGCTCCTCACGGCGCAGCAGCCGGCAGGGGTGTCCGCGTTGTCCGCGGTGGCCAGCATCCGCGCCCCCGAGATGTTGGCGGCCGCGCTCTGTGCCACGCCCTGCGCCATGCCGACGAGACAAGCGTGCAGGTCGCTGGAGTTGTGTGTCGCGTTGGCGTCGGGGGCAGGGACAGCAGCTCGGGCGGCGTCGTCTACCCGGAGGAGGACACGGGAGCGGAAGGCGTCCTCGGCGGGCGAGGAGGTATCGGTGTCGGCGTAAGCCAGGAAGCATCTCGCAGTCCAGGCGCCGGCGCGCCGGGTGGTGGCACCGCAGCCGGAGGTGAGGTTCGCGGCCGCGGCGGAGAGGCAGCCGAGGCACTCGGACGGCACCGTGGGGTCGCCGAAGCAGAGGCCCCGGACGAACGCGCTGCGGTTGGAACCCAGGGAGGCGAATCCCGTCGTTGCGGCGGCGGAGGGGAGCGCGTCGAGGAGCGGCAACAGGCTGGCGCGGAACTCCGTGGCGTTGGTGAGGGCCGTCGACGAGTCGTAGCACTGGATCAGAAAGCTGCCGGCCGTGGGCGGGACCTCCTCACAGGCGCATCGGACCGGCGTCTTCACGGCGACGAGCAGGGAGAGGAGGAGGAGCCATGGGATCGCTGGTAGCGCCATTGTTGTGGCGTTGGGAGTTGGAAATGGAGCTAGGCTAGGATGCACTCGAGTCGGTCTGGAGCCCGGGGACTACTGAAGGTGAATTCTTGCACCAAATGAGGGCACTGCGTGCTTGCCATCACCTTTTGCCACACTTGTGAAACGATGGCCTGCATCAGTACCAACTCCCCACACTACACTACAGAGAGCTTGCAATCGCCGCGTGCCGAGAGTGGCAATCTTTGCCACTGTGACTGTGAGTGACATACATCTCCCACATGTGCTGGCCGGCCTCAGACGAAAGGGCTGCTGCGCGTCAATGCCTTCATATTATTTTTACCGTGGACGTGCATCACTACCGGCACTCGCACTCCAGCCAGCGGCTAGGGGTTCATTTTATTTTTACCATGAACCTTCAATTTCTTTTTACCGTGAACGTGTCGCAAACTTTGGAAGCGCCATTGCTGGTAAAATGGTAAATCTATGGAGGCGAATAGATCAAACTCCTATTCTTTCATGGGGTGCGCTCATGTTACTACGACGAGCCGATCTCCCTTT
Organism: Poa pratensis; assembly: GCA_947311845.1. Taxonomy (NCBI): domain Eukaryota; kingdom Viridiplantae; phylum Streptophyta; class Magnoliopsida; order Poales; family Poaceae; genus Poa; species Poa pratensis. Next base: position 15,799,833 of record CAMZMU010000116.1, on the reverse strand, counting down.
GAAAAAAAAAGTATGTTTGCTCTTGCACCAATTTGGAAAGATACCGCGCAACAAAGTGTGTGTTCAAGTTGCTCCATGTGACCAGTGGTGGAGCCAGGATCTAAAGCCCGTGTTATCATCTACTAAAAGATGTGATGTCAAATACATGTGTATTTACTAGTTTTTTTAAAATCTTCATAATTTATTCTTGTATACAAAGGATTTCTTGAAAACCTGTGTGGTCAATTGACCACACAGGTCCCAACGTGGCTCCGCCACTGCATGTGACCATGTTGTGCTCCATCAAGATTAACCGTGGGGGCTTTATGGGCCGGCTCGGCCTGGCAGGACCTAACGGGGACTGGTGTGTTCTGCGGCCGCGTCCGGTCGACTACCGTCCTCGGCGGCGGAGGTAGTTCCCTCCCGCGCGGCTGCAGTACTGCTGACCCCGGTTCAAGCTTCTCCTCACCTCCGTCTTGCAGAACTCCTGACAATAGCTTCGGTGCGACCACGATGGTGGCTTCATGACAGTTTTGACGCATGTTGGTGGGCTGCTTGTCTGGTGGGATCGAGGCTCGTCCTCGTGGGGCTCCTGTGCTACGGATCGCCCGAGGTTGAGGATAGAGTTTTTTTTTGGAGGAATCCTTATCGGTTCGCCCGACACCGACGCGGTGCCACCTTTAGGTGCCATGTTTCCTTCCTGAAGGGCGTCATGGCTACCCTTCGTTCGCTTTCTTTGTGTGCTGGGGGGAACCCTAGGACCCGGCTCTGGTCCGGACAACATTGTCGCTTCCCTTCTTGAAGGTGCTGCTTGGTACTTGAAGATTCGGTGCTAGGAGCGTGTGGTTCTTTTTCGGACGGGGACGGTTACGGGTCACAATTGTTTAGTCAATCCTCCTATGTCTCTTTTTGTTTCTTCTTTTTCTTTCTTTGGGTGTTTGTTGGTTGCCATCCTAGCCGTTGTTGTTGGTTGTACTGGGTGTTTGCTATATTAATATAGCGGGGATTCGGCCTATTTCGTCAGAGATTACACCCATAGGCCCAACAATTGTAATTTACTGGAACTTTTTTTAAGGAACAGCTGGTCAGGGGGGGCGATTATTTGACGATCAAAATCTCGAATAGCAATGACATCGTCGCGGATGGGCGAGCGGGGCGTGGCTTGGCTGACTTTGTTTAGCAAAGTCGCCGCTATAGTACCCTGACTTAGGCTTCGAACCGTCAGATCAAAATCGGATAGGCCCGATCGGAGTTCGATTGTTCACTATTTAGGAAACACTGTTCTCGGAACATTGTAGAGTGGACGCTGTAGCGCCGCACTGTAGCACCGATGGATAGTCTACTGGTCAGATCATCATCCAAGAGATGGATAGTCTACTGGTCAGATCAAACATATTTTCCAGCTGCGCATGGCCTTAGCTCATGCAGGCCGGGCCACCAGTTAGAGGTTCAATTCTGCTAGGATAAATTATACTGTCCAAGCCCTGTACGGATGCATGTGTCCTCTTCCCCGTGTCGGTTCATCTAGGAGACGCCCCTTTACCTTGTATATATACCCAAATCTATTAATAAAAAGAACACAGTTCGATTCATTGTTGTCTCTCTTGTTCGCTCTCGCTTATTTCCAACATGTTATCAGCACGACCACGAGCAATTCGACTACAGCCACAAAATTCAGCGCTGAGAATCAAAAGAACAAACAAGAACATCATACGAGAAAAAAGAACAAAAGTGGATCGAAAAAATCAGGCAAATCGGTAAGAAAAATTGCCTGAGGCATCCATGATGTTTTATTCCACTCCTTTATGAGAATTGAGAAGAAATCGAAGAATGAAGAAGGAAATGTTAGGATACACTTCCTCAATTCGTTTCTTCCTCCACGCCGTCGACACAGTGTTGGTGAGGGCTATTCATATATGCATCTCTGTGTTCTTAATCAACTAGCAACTTAGGGTTCAAATCAACCGATTGCTTAATGCTTACTACTAGGTAGTACGTACGACATGCATATATATACCAAGTAAACAAGCTAAATCAGAAGTACGTCTCCATGGATTTCCTGATAGCTCTCACACGCTGATCTCCAACATTAACCAGGTAACTAAGAAGGGAAATAAATGCAGACGATCAACTGGACCTACACACACGACGACACGTTTTTTTTCAGAAAAGGGAAAGTCCCAACACACGACGACACGTGTCTATTTGCTTGGAGTTGTTGCAGCTTGCTCTGATCCTTTTTTTTTTGAAACGGGTCAGCTTGCTCTGATCCTCACTGTTACCTCCTGGAGATACAATATGTAGTTAAGACATACTTATGTAAGAAAAACTGAAATGTAAGATATTATTGAATTTCTGACCTAACTAAAATAAGTATGCAAGAAAATTAAAGCCAAGACATACTGAACGATAAATAAACACATTGCACAGTACGCAGTTACGAGAGCAAAAAAGATCTAGTTAGCAAATGCAAAATGGGGCGTACATACATAGCCCTAGCGGTCAGATCCATTAAGGTACCTGCCGCCTAACTACACATGATACCCCAGCAAAAAAATTACAAAAACAAATCTGGATTTCATTGGCATCATTTTAGCATGATTTGTGCATCATGTCTTCACTTGAAAACAGCTCACGAAACAAACAGAAAACACAAATCAGAATGCGAGTATACAGTACCATTGTAGCATAGTAGATGGATCTAAAAATAAATAAAAGTTAAAAGTATTAGGTCTCTTTGTTTCGAGCCGTGAATCGAATTTGGTCTCAAAAACTTTGTTCATGCACATGATACCCCAGTAAAAAGGTTATAGCAACACATCTGGATTTCTTTGGAAGCATTATTACATGATTTGTTTACCATGTCGTAAAATTTCACTCCAAAACAGCTCAAGGAACAAAAAAAGAATACACCAATCAGAATGCGAATATATAGAGCATATAATAGATGGATCTACAAAAAAGAACATGGAAAATAAATAAATTTGTACTCGTTTCGAGCCGTGAATAGTATTTGGTCTTACAACTTTGTAGCATGGTAGATGGATCGTATATCAAGCTGGGTCGTTAATCCTTTTCGAGATTTTTGTATGACATCAAATTAATCATGTGTTGTTAGGTCGCGGGGAAATACCTCAAGATCAAGAGGATTCAGTCGCACGCAGAGGCGAAAGCTAGTGCGACGAAGATTACAACGATGATAAGACCATTTACTGAAGAAAAAAAACTCATACTGTATTAGTTCACGGTTCTCCTTGGAAAAGAAAGGGATCAGAGGTCATATGGTTATCGCTCGCATACTACCTCTGTTCCAAAATGTAAACCGTTTTAGCAAGCTAAAACAGCTAGTTAAAAGGGTTACATTGTTGAACGGACGTACTAATTTTTTTGCAATTAGAGAGAGAGAGCTCACCGCACTCACAGTCAGTTTTTTTAGGCGCCAGTGTAGTGGAGACATTGAAGCGCAGGTAGCAGTTGAAGCCCACCACAGCAGCTGCCACGCCACCGTCACGGCGGTCGGCGTCGAGGTCCCAGTCCACTGCTCCTGCCGACTCCTGCAGGCACCTCACGCACTCCGCCGCCGTACGGTCCCTGGCGCACTGCGCCAGCACGTGCACTGTGCTCCTCACGGCGCAGCAGCCGGCGGGGGTGTCCGCGTTGTCCGCGGTGGCCAGCATCCGTGCCCCCGAGATGTTGGCGGCCGCGCTCTGTGCCACGCCCTGCGCCATGCCGACGAGACAAGCGTGCAGGTCGCTGGAGTTGTGTGTCGCGTTGGCGTCGGGGGCAGGGACAGCAGCTCGGGCGGCGTCGTCTACCCGGAGGAGGACACGGGAGCGGAAGGCGTCCTCGGCGGGCGACGAGGTGTCGGTGTCGGCGTATGCCAGGAAGCATCGTTCAGTCCAGACGGCGGCGCGCCGGGTGGTGGCGCCGCAGCCGGAGGTGAGGTTCGCGGCCGCGGCGGAGAGGCAGCCGAGGCACTCGGACGGCACCGTGCCGTCGCCGAAGCAGAGGCCGCGGACGAGCGCGCTGCGGTTGGAACCCAGGGAGGCAAATCCCGTCGGCGCGGCGGCGGAGGGGAGCGCGACGAGGAGCGGCAGCAGGCTGGCGCGGAACTCCGTGGCGTTGGTTGCGTTGCTGAGGGGTCGTAGCACTGGATCAGCGAGCTGCCTGCCACGGGCGCGCGCTCCTCGTAGCAGGTGCATGGCACCGGCGTCCTCACGGCGACGAGTGAGAGGAGGAGGAGCCATGGAATCCCTGACAACGCCATTGTTGTCAAACTTGGAAGATGAGGCAGCTAGGCTATGCAGTGGACAAGGTCTGAAGATCGAGCTCGAGGACTAGTCAAGGTGAATTATTGCACGAAATAAGGGCGCTGCGTGCTTGCGATGAGCTTTTTCCAAACTCGTGAAGCAAGCGAGCTGTGGCCTGCACCTCTTGTGAACGATCGATGTCGCTATGGTGGTATGGGCATGCAAAAGAAGGGCCAACTCCTTAGAGTAGAGAGCTGAGAGCTGTATGCAGTCTTTGCCGCTGTGGCATCTCCCACTTGTTATTGCCTCAGAAGAAATGGTAAAAGTGGTGCTAGGCTAGCTACAAAGATGGTGAGGTGGGAGGCGAATCTGAATGGTAATTCCTAGCGCTTGCTCCATTGAACTCCTAGCCGAGCTCCCTTTGAAAAGTCTGTTTACTCTTGCACCAATTTGGAACGATGCTTGCTTGGCTGTGACAAAAGCAGTATGCAAACTTCGACAACAGTGACGACGGTATCATGGACTCATGGTTGGGTACTCGAGAGGCGATCCGGATGCGATGTGTTCAAGTTGCTCCCTGTTCTGATCGATTAAGATTAACTTAACTGCGCAGATCTGTTTTGCCCACGCCGCGACCGCGTTGTTAGAATCGGGTCTCACGACGAAGCAGGTTTAGTTTCAAGCTTGCCAGTAGGCAGTAGGTGGTGCATGCTGCTATTTTTGGCCAGCGTCTAACTCCGCCCAGTGTCTATCTCTCTCTTTCGCTTTATGTCCCATGGAAGAACAAGGCCCCGGGTGCATAAGCCAATCATGTTTTGACACAAGAACTTGAGAAGACACCAAGAGCAACAAATACACGATGACATAGCCAGTGGAGGCAACTATATGATCAACAGCAAGCAAATAATCGATACTAAATCTCCTCATTAACCGGATCACTATTCTTCAGCATACTACATGCCAAGCACATCACCGTGTTCCCTAAAGCACACAATTCTGATTCGGAGGAAACCGATGAACTGAGGAAGGACGGAGCACACTGAATTCATCAATCAAACCTTTGCTCCAGAGACCAAATCAGAATTTATCCGCTCTGCAACCTCCCTATGATCCTTACTTACATTGATTTGTAGCACATCATAAACCAGGGTTAGATTTAGAGGACAAGGATTCATACAAGAGAGTAATATGGCGGACTGTCGCTTCCTTGTTGAAGGTATTGTTTGAAATCTCGGACTCTCTCCATATCTCCATGGTAAAACCCCTGCGACGACAACGTTTGTACACTGTTCTCTTCCTGGAGGTGTCGCTTATGGAGAACCTCTTATGCAGTCCAGTGGTTGTCATTGGTGGTGGTTTTCACACTGTTGTTGCGAGTTGTTCATTGTGGCAGGGTCATTTTTCTTTCTTCTTTTCGGCTATGTGTATCCTTTGTGTTTAGACATGTTCTTAACATTATGTTGGTGCAAAGACTGGGTGTAATTGGTATCTTCTGAATATTAATGTATCCCATAATCAGAAAAAATATGAAGCCCAAGATAAATAATATATCTAATACAAGAGTGATATCATAATACACAATCCATCGGTCTCATATGATGCATTACATAAAAGTGATTCTAATCATGTTTAGAGCTCATGCAATTTAAAGAGAGAGACGACATGCTAGATAGATACTTATATAAACCCCGTAGCCTTTACATGGACTACTCAGAACTCATGTAACAAGCATATTACAAGGTAATATGGTGGAAAAGGGTGGAAACCTAAAGAAAGTGGTGGTGGAAACCCTCCAATAGATCTCCATAAAGGGGGAAACCTTCTCGGCGGCTGTCGGCGGCCATGACTCCCCTTCTGGTGATCGTTGTTGCCGGGAGGCCACCCTTGCAAAGTTCGTGTAGGGTGGGGGTCAGAAAATTTGGCCGCTCCTCGTCCAGATTTGGTCTCTGAAGTGGGCGGAGACCGATTTGATTGTTGTTCCTGTCGTAGGTGGTGGCGGCGCCGTCGGGGTGCGACTTCATCCTCGGAGTGCGGCGAGGTTGGAAAGGAGGCACCTTTCTAGTCTATCTCCGGTGGGTGGTGCTAGCGTAATCTGGTTGATGGCGTCGGCGTCCCTAGGTGTCGAGTAAGGGCGCTGGGTGCAAGATCTTGGATGCTGGGGCGGCGGTCCTGGAAGGTGGACTGCGGGGTCGGCTCTCCGGCAAGCGGCATTGCGGTGGTGGTGGCTTATCCCTTTGGCCATTTGGATGGCAAGAAGAGGGTGGCGGGGGTGGCGATGCTTCTGCTAAAGCGGCTCCCATGTCGCGTTATGGAGGCCTGACTTCGTGACAGCAGACGGTCCGTTGTACCAGGATGTGGTGCGAAGGTTTATCAGGGTGAAATCTCAGCGCTCCGGCGGAGGCGGCAACGATGCATGCGGGTGTCATGACCCTAAATGAGGGCGAAGTTGTGGTCACCTTCCTCGTGTCAAAGCTCCGGATGAAAACCATTGACCATCCCGGTCTCGATGATGGCGGCGCGTTGCGTCGTCACCCTCTTGGGGGCGTTGTTGGGTAGCTCCGGTACCTTTCGGTGTAGCCGTGGTGCAAGTGGTGGCCAAGGGTTGATCCCGACTCAAGTCCTTTCAGTGTTCGCGTGGGGCGTTCGCGGTGGCCTCCTATTTTTTTACACGTGATGTGGTTAGCACTGCTCTCCTCCTCGTTGTTAGTTAGCGGGATCGGCACTCCACAACGGGAATGAGAGGGCAGGCGGCCCTCTCCGGCGACAGCTTGATGATTGCGGTGTGACAATGTCCGGTGGTTTCACAAGGAGGCTTGTTGGGATCTCTAGTTAGTTATCTTGGGTGCTTCTTTGGGGTGTGACTTCTTCTTTTCTTTATATTTTATCTTGATCTGCTTTGTAAGAGGGTTCCCTCATCACTTTGTATCGATTCGGCCGTGTGACTTTATTTATAAAGTGCGAAAGGCTATTTCGAGAATATGTAGTCTACACGAAATTTATGTGTATTGTGAATATAGCAGAGGCCCCAACGCTACATGCGCCCAATCGATGGGGTACAAAGTGGCGTCGGCCACATCTCGATGTAAGGAAGATGTTGGTGGCTAGCTCAAACTGGTTGCTTGCTGTGACCGTGGTGCATTGAGCTGGAAACATAGGGGAGAGACGTTTTTGAGTTCCACTTTAACCTAACGATTTTCTAGTGAATTATGGGATGAATTTTAATGTTTTATGGTGATTTTTGGGTTGAATCAACATAAAATCGGCCTACCAAACAGCACAGCCTATTCGTCAAACCCGGATTTGGGTGGCAGTGGTGCAGTCTGCGTGCGAATATCACCTGCCACCCTTTAGCGGGATTTAACCTCTCTCCGGCTTGGTGGCTGCGGCGGGTGTATTGTGCCGCTATTTTTCAGTGCATCCAGGTGTAAAGACGTGTTGACTTATATTACTGGTGTTTGTAATGCTTTTCCATAGATTTCTTTCCTTTTTTTTTGAGATTAACCGCCCGTCACTTTATTGAATACTTATAATCATAGGAATACAAAACGAATCTGGAGTGTGAAGAAGCCAAATGTGACGGCCGGGGTTTAGGGAAGTGGAGCTGCGAGCAAGGCTATGAGCTTCGACATTTGAGGACCTCCGCTCATGAGAGAAATTCACCGAAGTAAACTCTCTACTTCTCGCCTTGATCTCCTCCAAAATAGTACTGAATCTTCCCGGGTTCTTGCCTTCGAGAGATGAAACAACTTCTAGGCAATCTGTCGCTACCTGTACGCGATCGAGAGATAAGTCCCTCGCCAACGACAGGGCTTCTCGGCACGCCAGGGCTTCTAGTGTGGCCGGGTCCGCGATACCCCGGATCACAGTCGCTGATACCCCAAGATATGTGCCGTCCTCCGCTCTGCATACCGCGGCAACTGAACCAAAGTTCCCAGTTTTCCGCACCGTAGCATCCACATTTATCTTTGCATAGCCAACAGCCGGAGCAATCCATCTTCTCGTCTCCTGCTGCTATATCCAAATCACGGATGAAACTCTCGACGAAGCTGTATGTCGATAAAGGGCTCTGGAAAATGCCCTCATGGATCGCCTTTCTTCTCGCATACCAGATAGACCACAACGTAACCATACATCGAACTAATTCCTCCTGCTGCTTGAGAGAGGAAATCATCGAGAAGATCCACTGTTTGGCGTCGGGTTCCGTTGTCCTGTAAAAGTGCTCCGTGATGGTGTCAGGAGCCAAAGCCCAGACTGATCTTGCCATGTTGCATTCTAGAAGAGAATGGCGCCAAGAATCAGCATGTCCACACAGCTCGCATGAAATATCGGGGGCCATGTTCCTCCGGTGGCTGACATCCCCTGTGGGAATGGATTGCTTAGCTAGCCGCCACATGAAGACCCATATCTTAGACGGTACCTTGACCTTCCACAGCGAGGTCCAATCTTTCATCTCTCGCTTGTGATCGGAGGAAGTTGCCTTCCCCTCCAGGCTCCAGCCAGGCTTCTCTGATCCTCTTGGTGTGAACAATCATGCGATATGCTGACCGGACCGAGAAGATGCCTGTATGTTCGAAGTGCCAAGCCCAGAAGTCGTCCGTTCTTCTGGTACTTAACGGGATAGAAGTGATCACCTCAACATCCATTGGTAGAAAAAAGGTTTGCAACTTCCGTACATCCCAAGTTGCCGATGCTGGGTCAATGAAATCCGCCACCCTTAGTGGTGGATCCTCCTTCTAACAGGTGATTGGTCTCCGACCCTCATCACGGGGAAGCCAAGCTTCATCCCATGCGTGTGCGTTCTCACCCGAGCCTATACGGCGAACCAAACCTTGCTTGAGAATATCTCTCCCCTCTAAGATCGATCTCCAAATTTGGGATGGATGAGAGCCCAAAGTACCGTGTAGTAGATCAGTAGAGGGGAAATAAACTGCCTTGAGTACCCGAGCACTCAATGTCTCCGAGTTTTGCAGGAGCCTCCATGCCTGTCTTGCCAGCAAAGCCAAGTTAAACAACTCAATATCTCGGAAGCCAAGACCCCCTCCATGTTTCGGAGTGCACACATCCTCCCAAGAAACCCAGCATGTTTTCCTCTATCCATCACGGCTTCCCCACCAGAAATTGCGGATCAGCGCATTGAGCTTTTTGCAAAGCCCTCTTGGAAGTTTAAAGCAGGACATTGAGTACGTCGGGACAGCTTGAGCTACTGATTTGATCAGCACTTCTTTGCCTCCCGCCGATAGGATGCTTTCCATCCAACCTTGTATTCGTTTCCACACCCGATCCCTCAAGAATTTAAAAGCACCATTGATGGATCGTCCCACATCTGATGGCATACCCAGATATTTATCATTGAGGGTTTCTGTTGGAATATTTAGTATTTCCTTCATGCCATCTCGCACACTCTCTGGGCAGCCCTTGCTAAAGAAGACTGAAAATTTATCAAAATTTATCCTCTGACCCGAAGCCTGGCAGTAAGTGCCCAGAACCTGAACCACTTCATTTGCACCCTCTGTACTTGCTTTGATGAACAACAGGCTATCATCAGCAAACAGTAAGTGGTTGACTGCCGGCTCAGTGCTAGCCACCGTTATACCCTTGAGATTTGATGATTCAACAACACTTCTTGATTTTATAAGGCACAAGAAGCCCTCTGCTGCAAGTAAAAATAGGTACGGAGAGATTGGATCACCTTGACGGATACCCCGGGAAGGCTTGAAAGATTTCAGCGGGGATCCATCAAACAGAACTGAAAAATGACACCGAAGATATTATCTTCATAATCAGTTGCACCCAATTGGTGTCGAACCCAAGCTTAAGCATCACCGCTTCCAGGTAACACCACTCAACTCGGTCATATGCCTTTCTCATATCCAGCTTCAGTGCACATTGTCTATGTTTCTTCGCTTTATTTCTCTTCATGAAATGCAAGCACTCATAGGCTGTTATGATATTGTCCGTTATCAGCCTTCCAGGCACAAAGGCGGAATGTTCCTGCGAGATAATCACCGGCAGTAGTTTCTTCAACCTGTTGGCTAGTACCTTTGATGCGATCTTGTAAATTACATTGCATAGGCTGATGGGACGAAATTGACCCAACTCAGTGGGACTCGCCACTTTCGGTATGAGGACAATGAAGGTATTGTTGATTTCTTCCGGACTGTCAACACCCCTCAATATACGGAGTACTGAACTCGTCACCTCCTCCCCGCATAACTTCTAGTTGCGCTGAAAGAAATGTGCTAGATACCCATCGGGTCCCGGCGCCTTCGTGGGATACATCTGGAAAAGTGTTGTTTTCACCTCCTCCGGCCCATAAGGCCGTGTCAACTCATCATTCATCAGTGCCGTCACCTTCCTTGGCACCGCATTCAGGACATGTTCCTTGAGTTCCCTCGGATTCATATAGAGTGCCAAAAAAGGCGTGTGCCATGTTTCTTATTTCATGTGGATCCTCGGTCATATTTCCATCGGGCTTCTTTAGCATAATGATCTTGTTTTTCTTCCTCCTTCTGCTGGCCTGCTGACGAAAGAAGTGAGTGTTTTTATCACCCTCAGATAGCCATTGAATTCGAGATCGTTGCCTCCACATGACTTCCTCTCGGTGCTGCAATTCCACAATGCGATCGCATACCTTGATTTCTTCATGTGAGGGTTCCAAACGGCCCGGCAGTGATCCGAGAAATTCCAGCCATCCTCGAAGCTCCTTAAGCTGCCTCCGCACATTCCCGGAGGAAGTCTTGTTCCAACTGACCAGGTTTCCGGATAGCTGCTTCAGCTTGTCACGCATTTCACCTGTAGTTGTACACGTCACCCACTTGATCGTCACCCACTTTCATCACCGCCATCCACTTGATCGTCGGCAGTTTGCCCACTTCCTCCTTCCCCAGAAAGATGTCGTCAAGCTCCGAATCATGCATGAAGCTGCAGTTCTTTGAGGAGTTCTCCAACATCCCTGTCCCTCTCCTCCCCCCTTGTTGCCCGCGTGTTGGAGGATTCAGCCGCCATCTCCTACACCCGAAACCAAATCGCGATCGTCTTGGCGCCAAAAACCTAACTCTCTTCCCCTCACCAAGGCCGGGAAGCCAGACCAGCCGGCCCCTTGATCAGCCCGAGCGAGAGAGAGATGTTCGGCGTTCTTCGGGCGTTACTAAAAAAACAGCCCAACTGTATTTTCTGATCCAAATATACTGGAAAATTGAACACGCGAAGGTATTTGTCAATGGACAAAAAAGGCTGATACTAGTCACGTAAAAGTGATCCTTTTTGGCATGCTCAAAATAATAAATGACAAAATATTAAATGAATCCAATATTAAATGAAAATATCTGGATCCCGTTCATCGAATGAGTATGCAACTAAATATTTGTCCGATTATGCCAATAGGCCAGGGCGAGTAATTTCATTCATTTAAATATAGATATCGTAATCTTCCGTGCATGCGTTTATAGATATTGATGCAATTATATGTATATGACATTAATTGCATGCACTTTTGACAGGACTATATCTGGAGACCATTGATCTCACGCTTAAATGCCTGGCAAAATAAATTTAGTACTCAAAGTTGTTTATAAGACTATTGTACGTCCTACTCCGGTTCATACCTGAGATAGCGAAACATATTGTACGTAGTTCTCATTCTAGCACATCAATCTTCCATGAAACCCATGGATTATGTGGTTATAGTGATCTTGCTCTATTTTTCATACACGCCGCACTACCTTACTTCTGTGGAATCAAGTGGTGTAGGTACTAATTTAAAAACGGAGAAGGTAACAGATTTATCTTCGTTGCTTCCTTTAATTTTTTTTTGCTCATGGCATTCAAGCCTTTGCTTGTCCATTGAATCAAGATCGTGATCTACTTATCTTTGAGCACTGGCTACAACAATTATGGGCCCAAAATGCAATACCTAACGACATTATTTCTGTAGCACACTACTTTGTGGAGACCAGATACTCTTCTGTTTGCTGGGGGAGCCCAAACTCAAAGTGGAAACGAGAACCAGGTTCCTCATGTACGTACTCCGCTTTTAGTTTCTGATAAGTTCTCTCTGCATTTTTCTGTTTGCAAGGGAAGTTCTTTCTACTGTTGGTGAAGTGCTTCCTCCTTTTAACAATAAAGGGATTTTAAAATTGTCCTTAGTTAAATTTATGTGTGTTTGAGTAAATCTATAGGAAAAATATTAATATTTACATATGAAATAAAGATACCATACAATTGTATTACATAACAAATATATAGTTAGTTTGTTGTTGTAAATATTAACACTTTTATCTGAACATTTGGTCAAAGTTGTACTAGTTTGACTTAGGACAAACCCCCCTTATAATGTGAAAGTGGAGAGTATGGAAAATGCTCGGTAGCTAGGTTCACCATTTAGCAGCATGCTAGGGTCCTCCAGTATTTGAAGACTAATAGTGGTTGATTTTGTTGACGTTGAGTTGAGCTAAACTTTTTCTTTGTCCCTAGTATGCTATGTGGTACACAGACCCTGGAGAATTTTATGGCCTTCAAGCTGATATAAGCATTTGGGGCTCGCCAAATATAGGACCCTCTCAGCAGTCTGGAGCAGCTTTACAGATCAACTGTATAGAAGGAGGACGCTACAAAACAATTGTAGCTGGATTTCAGGTATGAAAGTATATGATATTCTTCACAATCATAAACTCAAATGTTTTGAAGATGTTATCTTCTACAACAGTAGTTTTGTCTATAACAGGTGGCCCCGAATTTGTACCATAACCACGACGTTCGTTTCTTTACATACTGGATAACGGTAAAGTGTAAACCATACTATTTTTTAGTACATGAGCAGACAAAGTATATGTGTTGGTTTCTCCATCCATGCCCAAAAGTATCAATGTTTACCATTATATTGCAAAAACCAGACTGATGGTGCCGAATCAACGGGCTGCTATGACTTGGACTGCGCAGGATACGTACCTGCCAGTGGAGCTTCGCTTTCGCCTGGACAAGCTGTTGCTCCTCCATCAAAGTATGGTGAAGAAGATCGCCACGTCACTCTTAGTCTAAACAAGGTGCCACATTGCACTTGACATTGTTATATTTACAAGTTTATGTTTTAAATTTAACTTATGTACACATTGCCAGATTTAAAACCATTGCTGCAGAAGCACATGCTAGCTTCCTTAACCATGCATTACCTCAATTAAATTACTCGGATGAATTTGACATACAAAATTTCAGTTGATTTTTCTAGTGTTCTCCCTCCGTTCCATGATATAAGATGTTTTAAACATTCCACAAGATCCCTATGCATAGGAAGTGGGTTAGACTTAAATGTGTTTCAAATTTTCTTTTTGATGCTCCATTTTGCTTCATTTTCTATTCTTATGTGAGCATCATTAAAACTATCAAGACTAGCTAAAAGGCATTAAAGAAAAGCGTTTATGGGAAGCAACCCATTTATTTTATCTTATGTTATTTTCTCTTTTATTGAGTCAAGGTGGCTGTTACCTCTATAACTCCTCCTTTGTATCTTTTTATTTTCGTTTTTTGCGCCAAGAATAGCCTCTAATGAGAGGAAAGTAAAATTTTGAGGTTGCTGTCCAGAAACAGATTTCTGTTCGTCACCGTACGAAAATCCAAAACATCACAGAACGTGATCTGGTTTTGCAAATTTTTGACAGCATGCATTTGGGTTTTTTCTAACTTTCATTAGTTTTGAGTTTTCTGATTTGAGATGTCCTAGTGCCTTGAAAAAAGTCATCTTTACGGACTATATACTGAGCAAACTGAGCGAACTACCAACTAAAATACGTCTAGATACGTATAAATCACGAAAAAGCTAAAAAGGCTTATATTTAGAAATCGGAGAGCGTGTTATATGGATTTTCTTAAATAAGATTCACTTAGATGGATTCACTGCCTCATTTTATTTTGAGAACATGGAAGCTACTAATATAAAAACCATCCCTCGTCTATTACAGGATCCAAACTCTGGAGATTGGTTATTGTACCGACATCGGAAATTGCATACCCCGTCATTCTTGGGGCATTTTCCAGGGGACCTTTGCTCTAGTACACCACGAACAGTAGCATGGCTTGGATTCGTGAATTATCCAGCGAATACACAAGGTCCTCCAATGGGAAGTGGTCACTTTCCTGAGAACGACGACAAAAGATCAGCATATTTCATGAATATTAAGCTGTATGACTTCGATGGTCATGTTGTTGAGCCAGTATTTCGGTGGGTCCCTTTAGTTGACAGGCCACAATGTTACAACGAAAGTGATGTGTTTTTTAGAGATAGGGGAGGCTACATGTTTTACTATGGTGGACCAAGTGGTTGTATTGGTTGAAATAAGACAAAAGTTTAGGGTTTATTTCATTCTTCAAAGTGATTAAAAAATCATGATGTGAGACTGGATTGGAGAACAAAATCCCTCTTTTTCTATACTATACTATATCGTATATATATGTTTGATTTTTCCGCGGGTAGCGTACTCACAACACATTCCGGTTGAGCTGCCTAGATATTATAAACCAAAAATGCTACTTGCACTTCACGCACTTCACACTGACTATGAACAACGAGCATGTATATCTTGCTAACCCTAACTTGTGAAGCAAAACTGAAGAGAATGATCCAAGCGAAACAACTCCCAACCTTATCCTCCCCTCGCTACAGTGCAGAGAGGCGGAAAGGAGGCGACCAGAAGTCTCGAGCGTCTCGCCGGCGTTGCCGCCGCTCCCCTCCGCCTCCGGTTGCCGTCTCGGCACCGTGAGGTGGGGGGAGCTCCGGTTCTCGTCCGCGCGTGTAGGTAGGTAGTAGTTTGTAGGTGTGCGTGCCCGGGCGGCGCTGTCGTAGGCGGTGGCGATGGTGTCGGAGTGTTGGGCTTGGTGCTTCCCCTCCTGTCCCCGTTTCGGCCTCTGCGCCGGGGAGGTTGTGGAGCTTGTTCCGTCGGTTCCTCTCTTCGGTTCTTGCTTCTCCGGCTGGCCGAGGCGGCGAGGGGGAAGCTGCTGGATGTTGGGGTTCTGCTTTTGTGTCGGTGGCTTTGGTGGTCTTCTTCTCTGGTGTTCCTGCTCTGGCCGGCCTTGGTGGCGAGGGGAGCGGAGGCTGGAGGTGGGCTGGGGTTGTTGGAGGTGGACCTGGTCGGCGCCGTGGCGGCTGGAAGAAGGGTGGTTGCGGGGAGCTCGCGCTGTGGCCGTGTTCGTTCAGCGCGTCTCAGTTCCGTTGCGTGGCGGCGGACGGCTCCTGCGGTCGACTACAAGGTGTGGCGGTGCTCGTCTCCCGGCGGCAAGCGGTACGGCGTCTCCGGTGACGGCTAGGTACTTGGGGAACGGCTTGGATCCGATTGTGATCTCTGCAAGTTGCTCGGGGGGCTCTGTGCAAGTTCCTGGGTCCTCTTGTAATTTTCCTTTCCTTTTGGACCTGTTTGTAATTTGTACCGTGCTTCCTGAATATATGCGTCGGATCTTCCTCAAAAAAAAAAGAATGATCCAAGCGAGCAAACCTTGTTGCATAGCCCTATGGCGTTGAGGAGGATGGCTTCCAGGCCACTGAGAACAGGGGCGTGGAGTTGGTGCACGCCTCCTGCATATGGAAGTCCTTCGTTGTGATCTGGCTACCAAAAAACGTTGGCAGGCAAGCAGACATGTGTTGGAAGCTGGAAGCAACATACTCCCTCCGTTCATAAAAAGATGCCTCAACTTTGTCAAAATTTGTATACATGTAGACATGCTTTAGTGTGTAGATAAATGTCAATTTAGAGAAAGTTGAGACATCCTTTCATTGACGGAGGAAGTAATTAATAAGACACCGGTCGAAAAGAAAGTGTCGGGCTTCTGAATTGGTTGCCTGCTATGAAACGGTCGACAACACTAGACGCGTGAGAGTCAGACTGCAGGTTTTCAAGCTTGCAAGAGTGATATCATAATGCAAGAGTGATATCGTAATACAAGAGTGATATCACGAGTAAGGACTTTCATCACCGCCATCCACTTGATCGTCGGCAGTTTGCCCACTTCCTCCTTCCCCAGAAAGATGTCGTCAAGCTCCGAATCATGCATGAAGCTGCAGTTCTTTGAGGAGTTCTCCAACATCCCTGTCCCTCTCCTCCCCCCTTGTTGCCCGCGTGTTGGAGGATTCAGCCGCCATCTCCTACACCCGAAACCAAATCGCGATCGTCTTGGCGCCAAAAACCTAACTCTCTTCCCCTCACCAAGGCCGGGAAGCCAGACCAGCCGGCCCCTTGATCAGCCCGAGCGAGAGAGAGATGTTCGGCGTTCTTCGGGCGTTACTAAAAAAACAGCCCAACTGTATTTTCTGATCCAAATATACTGGAAAATTGAACACGCGAAGGTATTTGTCAATGGACAAAAAAGGCTGATACTAGTCACGTAAAAGTGATCCTTTTTGGCATGCTCAAAATAATAAATGACAAAATATTAAATGAATCCAATATTAAATGAAAATATCTGGATCCCGTTCATCGAATGAGTATGCAACTAAATATTTGTCCGATTATGCCAATAGGCCAGGGCGAGTAATTTCATTCATTTAAATATAGATATCGTAATCTTCCGTGCATGCGTTTATAGATATTGATGCAATTATATGTATATGACATTAATTGCATGCACTTTTGACAGGACTATATCTGGAGACCATTTATCTCACGCTTAAATGCCTGGCAAAATAAATTTAGTACTCAAAGTTTTTTATAAGACTATTGTACGTCCTACTCCGGTTCATACCTGAGATAGCGAAACATATTGTACGTAGTTCTCATTCTAGCACATCAATCTTCCATGAAACCCATGGATTATGTGGTTATAGTGATCTTGCTCTATTTTTCATACACGCCGCACTACCTTACTTCTGTGGAATCAAGTGGTGTAGGTACTAATTTAAAAACGGAGGAGAAGGTAACAGATTTATCTTCGTTGCTTCCTTTAATTTTTTTTTGCTCATGGCATTCAAGCCTTTGCTTGTCCATTGAATCAAGATCGTGATCTACTTATCTTTGAGCACTGGCTACAACAATTATGGGCCCAAAATGCAATACCTAACGACATTATTTTTGTAGCACACTACTTTGTGGAGACCAGATACTCTTCTGTTTGCTGGGGGAGCCCAAACTCAAAGTGGAAACGAGAACCAGGTTCCTCATGTACGTACTCCGCTTTTAGTTTCTGATAAGTTCTCTCTGCATTTTTCTGTTTGCAAGGGAAGTTCTTTCTACTGTTGGTGAAGTGCTTCCTCCTTTTAACAATAAAGGGATTTTAAAATTGTCCTTAGTTAAATTTATGTGTGTTTGAGTAAATCTATAGGAAAAATATTAATATTTACATATGAAATAAAGATACCATACAATTGTATTACATAACAAATATATAGTTAGTTTGTTGTTGTAAATATTAACACTTTTATCTGAACATTTGGTCAAAGTTGTACTAGTTTGACTTAGGACAAACCCCCCTTATAATGTGAAAGTGGAGAGTATGGAAAATGCTCGGTAGCTAGGTTCACCATTTAGCAGCATGCTAGGGTCCTCCAGTATTTGAAGACTAATAGTGGTTGATTTTGTTGACGTTGAGTTGAGCTAAACTTTTTCTTTGTCCCTAGTATGCTATGTGGTACACAGACCCTGGAGAATTTTATGGCCTTCAACTGATATAAGCATTTGGGGCTCGCCAAATATAGGACCCTCTCAGCAGTCTGGAGCAGCTTTACAGATCAACTGTATAGAAGGAGGACGCTACAAAACAATTGTAGCTGGATTTCAGGTATGAAAGTATATGATATTCTTCACAATCATAAACTCAAATGTTTTGAAGATGTTATCTTCTACAACAGTAGTTTTGTCTATAACAGGTGGCCCCGAATTTGTACCATAACCACGACGTTCGTTTCTTTACATACTGGATAACGGTAAAGTGTAAACCATACTATTTTTTAGTACATGAGCAGACAAAGTATATGTGTTGGTTTCTCCATCCATGCCCAAAAGTATCAATGTTTACCATTATATTGCAAAAACCAGACTGATGGTGCCGAATCAACGGGCTGCTATGACTTGGACTGCGCAGGATACGTACCTGCCAGTGGAGCTTCGCTTTCGCCTGGACAAGCTCTTGCTCCTCCATCAAAGTATGGTGAAGAAGATCGCCACGTCACTCTTAGTCTAAACAAGGTGCCACATTGCACTTGACATTGTTATATTTACAAGTTTATGTTTTAAATTTAACTTATGTACACATTGCCAGATTTAAAACCATTGCTGCAGAAGCACATGCTAGCTTCCTTAACCATGCATTACCTCAATTAAATTACTCGGATGAATTTGACATACAAAATTTCAGTTGATTTTTCTAGTGTTCTCCCTCCGTTCCATGATATAAGATGTTTTAAACATTCCACAAGATCCCTATGCATAGGAAGTGGGTTAGACTTAAATGTGTTTCAAATTTTCTTTTTGATGCTCCATTTTGCTTCATTTTCTATTCTTATGTGAGCATCATTAAAACTATCAAGCCTAGCTAAAAGGCATTAAAGAAAAGCGTTTATGGGAAGCAACCCATTTATTTTATCTTATGTTATTTTCTCTTTTATTGAGTCAAGGTGGCTGTTACCTCTGTAACTCCTCCTTTGTATCTTTTTATTTTCGTTTTTTGCGCCAAGAATAGCCTCTAATGAGAGGAAAGTAAAATTTTGAGGTTGCTGTCCAGAAACAGATTTCTGTTCGTCACCGTACGAAAATCCAAAACATCACAGAACGTGATCTGGTTCTGCAAATTTTTGACAGCATGCATTTGGGTTTTTTCTAACTTTCATTAGTTTTGAGTTTTCTGATTTGAGATGTCCTAGTGCCTTGAAAAAAGTCATCTTTACGGACTATATACTGAGCAAACTGAGCGAACTACCAACTAAAATACGTCTAGATACGTATAAATCACGAAAAAGCTAAAAAGGCTTATATTTAGAAATCGGAGAGCGTGTTATATGGATTTTCTTAAATAAGATTCACTTAGATGGATTCACTGCCTCATTTTATTTTGAGAACATGGAAGCTACTAATATAAAAACCATCCCTCGTCTATTACAGGATCCAAACTCTGGAGATTGGTTATTGTACCGACATCGGAAATTGCATACCCCATCATTCTTGGGGCATTTTCCAGGGGACCTTTGCTCTAGTACACCACGAACAGTAGCATGGCTTGGATTCGTGAATTATCCAGCGAATACACAAGGTCCTCCAATGGGAAGTGGTCACTTTCCTGAGAACGACGACAAAAGATCAGCATATTTCATGAATATTAAGCTGTATGACTTCGATGGTCATGTTGTTGAGCCAGTATTTCGGTGGGTCCCTTTAGTTGACAGGCCACAATGTTACAACGAAAGTGATGTGTTTTTTAGAGATAGGGGAGGCTACATGTTTTACTATGGTGGACCAAGTGGTTGTATTGGTTGAAATAAGACAAAAGTTTAGGGTTTATTTCATTCTTCAAAGTGATTAAAAAATCATGATGTGAGACTGGATTGGAGAACAAAATCCCTCTTTTTCTATACTATACTATATCGTATATATATGTTTGATTTTTCCGCGGGTAGCGTACTCACAACACATTCCGGTTGAGCTGCCTAGATATTATAAACCAAAAATGCTACTTGCACTTCACGCACTTCACACTGACTATGAACAACGAGCATGTATATCTTGCTAACCCTAACTTGTGAAGCAAAACTGAAGAGAATGATCCAAGCGAAACAACTCACAACCTTATCCTCCCCTCGCTACAGTGCAGAGAGGCGGAAAGGAGGCGACCAGAAGTCTCGAGCGTCTCGCCGGCGTTGCCGCCGCTCCCCTCCGCCTCCGGTTGCCGTCTCGGCACCGTGAGGTGGGGGGAGCTCCGGTTCTCGTCCGCGCGTGTAGGTAGGTAGTAGTTTGTAGGTGTGCGTGCCCGGGCGGCGCTGTCGTAGGCGGTGGCGATGGTGTCGGAGTGTTGGGCTTGGTGCTTCCCCTACTGTCCCCGTTTCGGCCTCTGCGCCGGGGAGGTTGTGGAGCTTGTTCCGTCGGTTCCTCTCTTCGGTCCTTGCTTCTCCGGCTGGCCGAGGCGGCGAGGGGGGAAGCTGCTGGATGTTGGGGTTCTGCTTTTGTGTCGGTGGCTTTGGTGGTCTTCTTCTCTGGTGTTCCTGCTCTGGCCGGCCTTGGTGGCGAGGGGAGCGGAGGCTGGAGGTGGGCTGGGGTTGTTGGAGGTGGACCTGGTCGGCGCCGTGGCGGCTGGAAGAAGGGTGGTTGCGGGGAGCTCGCGCTGTGGCCGTGTTCGTTCAGCGCGTCTCAGTTCCGTTGCGTGGCGGCGGACGGCTCCTGCGGTCGACTACAAGGTGTGGCGGTGCTCATCTCCCGGCGGCAAGCGGTACGGCGTCTCCGGCGACGGCTAGGTACTTGGGGAACGGCTTGGATCCGATTGTGATCTCTGCAAGTTGCTCGGGGAGCTCTGTGCAAGTTCCTGGGTCCTCTTGTAATTTTCCTTTCCTTTTGGACCTGTTTGTAATTTGTACCGTGCTTCCTGAATATATGCGTCGGATCTTCCTCAAAAAAAAAAAAAAGAATGATCCAAGCGAGCAAACCTTGTTGCATAGCCCTATGGCGTTGAGGAGGATGGCTTCCAGGCCACTGAGAACAGGGGCGTGGAGTTGGTGCACGCCTCCTGCATATGGAAGTCCTTCGTTGTGATCTGGCTACCAAAAAACGTTGGCAGGCAAGCAGACATGTGTTGGAAGCTGGAAGCAACATACTCCCTCCGTTCATAAAAAGATGCCTCAACTTTGTCAAAATTTGTATACATGTAGACATGCTTTAGTGTGTAGATAAATGTCAATTTAGAGAAAGTTGAGACATCCTTTCATTGACGGAGGAAGTAATTAATAAGACACCGGTCGAAAAGAAAGTGTCGGGCTTCTGAATTGGTTGCCTGCTATGAAACGGTCGACAACACTAGACGAGTGAGAGTCAGACTGCAGGTTTTCAAGCTTGCAAGAGTGATATCATAATACAAGAGTGATATCATAGTACACAATCCATCGATCTTATATATGATTGTGCATTACATAAAAGTGGTTCCAATCATTTTTAGAGATCATGCAATCTAAAGAGAAAGACATGCTATATAGCTACTCATACAAACCCGGTAGCCTGGCATGGACTACTCACAACTCATGTAACAACATAATAAAGGTAATAGCAAAGTGCCCGTGCGTTGCAACGGGTATAAAATAAATTAATATGACATCATAAGCCTAGAAAACAATATGTAAGAGTACCACCCAAGCATCTCGGTTTAACTTTGATACTCTTTTATATATACTCCCTTCGATTCGTAAAAATGTGTCGTGACTTGTGCATTACGTAAGTTGATCGTATCATTTGAGATATGGTACAGTTTTGCTTCAGATTTTTTTATTTGAAGTACTTGTTCCACTGTGCTACAATCCTCTCGGAAGAAAAGAAAAAAGACCACTTAGCATCCAATTTTTACTTGCAACATGATTATCCAACATCGTACTCAAGAAAATCTTTCAAATTTACAATGTTATCATTACATGATATTTTTTTATTAAATTACACGGAAAGATCACAAATAAAATTATCTTTCAAACTATAGTAACAATTATGCTCATGGAAATTTTCCAGGTTAAATTTTAAGGTATGCAATCCTAGATTGGTTTGTAGTGCAGTATTACTACATGCTGTAGCTCAAGCTAAAACAGTTTTGCAAATAGCAAACAACACTGAAATTATATTGCGTAGACACATGAAAATTACACACGGCCTCTCCCGTAGCATATCAGTCTTGCACTCTTGCACCCTTGTCTAGGCCTACCAATGCTGATTTCTCATTGCTCATAATCTGGTCATGTCACTCAAAGGCGAAAGCTTGTCTGGTTATCTGATTTCATTCAATAGGATCGTCAATTCGTCATCCAGAGTACTGCACGACCATCAGGTCCAACCTCAAATGCTTGCACAGACCTATCAAATTCCGGCCTCAAACTATGAAATCATCGTATTGGATCACGGAGTCAACCGGCCTGCTTGATCTGGATGACCTCGTGGTCGTCAACCTTCTCACCCGAAATTCTCTTGCTCGGCTTGGGCGAGATCTACGTGCAGGCACAGCCGGCCCTCGCGACGGAGCGCCTGAGTCGGACATGGTGGGCGATGGCTCCATCTAATATAAGTGACGGAGAGGATTGGAATGCGAGGAGGAAGCGCACAGGTGCAGAGATCGTCCGGCCGCGCGCACGGAAGGACAGTAGAGCGGTACGGCAACGGCGGACCTTGACAGCAGCGTTGAGGTGGTTCAGTACCTGCGTGGCTGGGATGCGGGTAGGCAGATCGGCGTCGCGACGGTGCGAGGAGTTTCGGGAGGCGGCGGCCCGCAGGAGGATTCTGGTGCGGCGCACCGGGGAAGCCAACGGGGAGGCGAAGTCACGGGGGCTTGCTCGGGATTTTTTCCTCTCGGCACTTCCTGGCTG
Organism: Poa pratensis; assembly: GCA_947311845.1. NCBI lineage: Eukaryota > Viridiplantae > Streptophyta > Magnoliopsida > Poales > Poaceae > Poa > Poa pratensis. The sequence continues at coordinate 15,777,090 of CAMZMU010000116.1, read as the reverse complement.
AGTTTCTATACGCACTTTGGCGCTGGGCATGTGAGTTGCTTCCTGGCCATAGGCGCTCGAGATGGCATCGGCCGCATCGCAAGTGCAGCCGCCGGACAGCATCACAGCACGCGGAGGTCGCCGTCTTTGGCGTGCAGCGACCGCGCCTGATTAGCCTCCGCCGGCTCCAGAGCTGGTCGTCATAGGCGCATAGATGGGCTGGGTGAGTTCGCCGCATCAGATGCAGGTGATGGGTCGCTCGTGGCCGCCGGGATGTACCAGATGGGATGTCGGCGAATTTTAGCTCGTGTGTACTCGTGAAGACGACGCGCTTGAGCTCGTCTACAGACCCGGACCGCGCCAGACTTGGAGAGATGCCGTCGGGCGCGCAAGCGCCGGAGTTGTGGGCAGCGGCGGCTCAGATTCGTGCGTGAGGAGCAGAGAACGAAGAATCGCGGGTTCCGGCAAAAAATATAACCGAACCGGTAAGATTCAGTTGGCGGTGGCAACAGGCGTAATTAGCCGAACGATGAGGGGTAAAATTGGAAAGTAAAAAACGTACCAACCATCACCTCAAGCCATATTATATAGTAGAGATATGGTGAAATATGGTGGAAATCTAATGAAAGTGGTACGGTGGTGGAAACCCTCCGATAGATATTCAGAAAGGGGAACCTTCTCGGCGGCCATGGATATGTGATCTTCTCGGAATTGAAGTGTATTGTGAATATAGCAGAGGCAACATCATACTACCCACGCTCAGCCGATGCGGCACAAAGTGGCGCCGATGGCATCTAGATGTAAGGAAGGCGTCTGTGGCTAGCTCAAACAGGCTACGCTGCCGTGATCTAAGTGCGTTGAGCCAGAAATGTGAGGGGAGAGACGTTTCTGAGTTCCACTTTAACCTGACGTCTTTTCTATTGAATTAAGGGATGAATCTTCCTAAAATGTTTTCTAGTAAGTTTTGGGATGAACCAACCTAAAATCGGCCTATCAAGCAGCTCATCCTATTCGTTAGACCCGGACTTGAGTGGCAGTCTGTGTGCAGATGTCACGCCTACTCGTCAGCCTCGGGGCCAGAGAGGCCAGATCCACCCTCTAGTTGGAATCAAATCAGGCTCTCTCTTCGGCTTGGTGGCAGCGGCGAGTGTTTTGTGTCGGTATTTTTCGGTTCATCCAGGTGTAAAGATGTGTTGACTTGTATTACTTGTGTTTTCAATTCTTTTTGGTGGATTTATATCTTAATAAAAAAGGACGTGCTTCTTCACGTCTTACTAAAAAACGTCACATAAAAGTGACCCTTTTTGGCCTGCCATTTGCCTTTGTCATCGTTGTACTACTACTAGCTTTGGCCGCCAATATGTAGCGGTGATTCCTCCTCGATCTTGAGGTATTTCCCTGCTACCTAATACTACATGATTAATTCAGTGTCATCAAAAAATTCGAGAAGAACTAGTAACAACTTTGATATGGATCACCATGCTACAATTAAAGCTGTAAGACCAAATTCTATTCACGGCTCGAAACGAGTACAAATTATTTTTCCATTTTCTTTTTTGTACATCCATCTACTACTATGTGCTACTATGGTAGTATATATTCGCATTATGATTTGTGTTTTCATTTTTGTTTCCTGAGCTATTTTGAAGTGCAATTTTAGGATATGGTAACCAAATCATGTAAAAAATGCTGCCAAAGAAATCTAGATTTGTTGTTGTAACTTTTCTGTACGCGTAGCACTGGACATCTCCTTGTAGCTGGCAGGTACCTTATTGGACTTAGCTTAGGGGCAATGTTCGTACATACGCCCCATTTTGCATTTGCTAACTACTCCTCCACAAAAGATGTCACAATCTAACCCAAATTTGCATGTATCTACACACTAAATTATGTCTAGATACATACACATTTGGATTAGGTTAAGACATCCTTTTGTGTACGGAGGGGGTAGAAATGTTCGTACGTACCGTGCATGTGCATCGTTCAGCATGTCTTTGGCTTTAAGTTTCCCACATACTTATCTTGGTCAGAACTACACAAAAATCTTATGTTTCAGATTTTCTTACATACGTCTTAACTTCATATCTCCAGCTGGTAACAACGATGATCAGAGCAAAGCTGCAACAACTCCCGGCAAGAAGACATATATTTTAACAGTTGGATGCTACTTAAGCTAAATACTACTACAACTAAAATACCTAGATTTTAGCCATCACATGGCACAATGTCAAGACGGTTAAAAAAAGGCACATGGTGAGGTTTATGAGAATACGCCCGTGTGTCATTTTATTTTCTTCCAAATTGTAAGGTCCATGGAAACATCACAGCAAAAACATTAAGATCAATAATATAGGTGAGCTTATTTGAGTATTACTACAACATGATAATCATGTGCTCTGGTTTGCTCGTTTTCAGCTCATCTTTCTCAAGGGGAGCAGATAAGAGAAGCCACATTTGGTGTTTTTTAAAATAAGAAGTGATACCAATCACCCACCTTCCTGCGCGCAACTGGCATTAACCACTATATCTGCTCTCTGAACAATACTTCTCCACACCCCTAATCAAACGAAAATTGACACCAAGTAATACCTCCAGAAATAGCTTAGCTTCTCTCGTAAATCTCGTGTGAATAAATTACACAAAATCCGTATGCCTTATTTACTTAGAACCATTACATCATGTATAAGAAAGTACATGCTACACTCGAGTCCTCGTGCTAAGCCGCCCTAGGTCTGATGGGCATCATTATACCCTTGCGAGGGTATCCGATTCCCGTGACCTCGACACTCACCCATCCGCGACGATGCATGACATTGCTAGTCGAGATTTTGTTCGTCAACAAATCAAGCCCTCTGACCAGCTGTTAGTCAAAACAAAGTTCCAGTAAATTACAATTGCTAGCGGCCTATGGGTCTAATCTCGGAAGCAAATATGTGAGTTGTTATATGAAATCATACTAGTCCTCTCACGACTAGTACAAGGAGTGTTAAATTTGCCCAAAAATAACCGCACCTCCTACTGCCTACTGGCAAGCTTGAAACTAAACCTACTTATGTCATGAGACCCAATTTTAGCAACACGCTCGCGGCATTGGCCATACATACCGTGTCGCGCACTCATCGATCTATAAGACAGAACCTTTGTGCAGACCAAGTTAATCTTGATGAAGCACAACATGGTCACATGGAGCAACTTGAACACACACTTTCTTGCGCGACATCGTTCCAAATTGGCGCAAGAGCAAACGGACTTTTTTTCAAAGGGAGCTTGGCTCGTCGTAGTAACATGAGCGCACCCCATGAAAGAATAGGAGTTTGATCGATTAGACTCCGTTATTTAGCATTTTACCAGCAATGGCGCTCCCAAAATACAGAGGGAAAATGTACGTGCGGTCGTTGCAAGTTCGCGACACGTTTACGGTAAAAAGAAATTGAAGGTTCATGGTAAAAATAAAATGAACCCCTAGCTGCTGGCCGGAGTGCGAGTGCCGGTAGTGATGCACGTCCACGGTAAAAACAATAGGCAAAGATTGCGACACGTTCATGGAAAAAAGAAAATGCACGTTCACGGTAAAGGGAAAACGAAGGCATTGACGCGCACCAGCCCTTTCGTCTGAGGCCGGCCAGCACATGTGAGAGATGTATGTCACTCACAGTCTTAGTGGCAAAGATTGCAAGCTCTCTGTAGTGTAGTGTGGGGAGTTGGTACTGATGCAGGCCATCGTTTCACAAGTTTGGCAAAAGGTGATGCCATGCACGCAGTGCCCTCATTTGGTGCAAGAATTCACCTTCACTACTCCCCGGGCTCCAGACTGTGTCCATTGCGGCATCCTAGCCTAGCTGCGTCCTCCATTTCCAGCTCCCAACGCCACAACAATGGCGCTACCAGCGATCCCATGGCTCCTCCTCCTCTCCCTGCTCGTCGCCGTGAAGACCCCCACGGCCGGCAGCTTTCTGATCCAGTGCTACGACCCGTCGCCGGCCCTCACCAACGCCACGGAGTTCCGCGCCAGCCTGCTGCCGCTCCTCGCCGCGCTCCCCTCCGCAGCCGCTCCCACGGGCTTCGCCTCCCTCTGGTCCAACAGCAGCGCGTTCGTCCGGGGCCTCTGCTTCGGCGACGCCACGGTGCCTTCCGAGTGCCTCGGCTGCCTCTCCGTCGCGGCCAAGAACCTCACCTCCGGCTGCGGACGCACCACCCGGCGCGCCGGCATCTGGACCGACGGCTGCTTCCTGGCCTACGCCGACACCAACACCTCCTCGCCCGCCGAGGACGCCTTCCGCTCGCGTGTCCTCCTCGGGGTCCAGGGCGACGACGACGCGACATACAACTCCAGCCACCTGCACGCTTGGCTCGTCGACATGGCGCAAGGCGTGGCGCAGAGCGCGGCCGCCAACATCTCGGGTGCGCGGATGCTGGCCACCGCGGACGACGCGGACACCCCGGCCGGCTACGTTGTGACGAGCACGGTGCACGTGCTGGCGCAGTGCACCAGCTGGGACCGCACGGCGGCGAAGTGCGTCAGGTGCCTGCAGGAGTCGGCACGGGCAGTGGACTGGGACCTCGACGCCGACCGCCGTGACGGTGGCGTGGCAGCTGCAGTGCTGGGCTTCAACTGCTACCTGCGCTTCAATGTCTCCACTACACTGGTGACTCAGAAAACTGGCTCTCACATCGGTGAGCTCTGTCTCTCTGACCTCGATTTTTTTTTCAAGTAGAATGGCCTGCAAAAGGAGTACCGTGAACTAATACAGCATACGTTTTTTTCAGTGCTTATAACACTGTTATTATTCTCCTCGCTGTTGGCATTGTCGCAATTTTGGGCGGCGCCTGGATGGGATATCGTGATTCCTCTCGAGGTATTTCCCCGCTATACCTAACAATACATGATTAATTAAAAGTCATAAAAAGATCTTGAAAATGATTAACAACATTGATATACATCCATCTACCATACTACAAAGTTTCTAAGACCAAATTCAATTCACGTACGGCTCCAAACAACAACAACAAAAGAAAACTGCAGCAATTCTGATTGCCGGCTTGAGAAGAATCTGGTTAGAAAGAAACCAGAGAGTTTTTGAAAATAAGGAGACAAATTTGGACAGCTTAGTAAGAAGGGTGTGTGAGGAGCTCGCGCTGTGGGAGGAAGCAAGGAAAAGAGCAGATAGACGGGAGGAGTAGTCCGTAGACGGGAGAGAGAGAGCGGACGGCTGAGCCGTATGTAATCATCACTGTAAAACTTCTATTCCATTCTTAATGTGAAGACCACAACAATCGTTGTGTGTCCTTGAAAAAAAAGATTTATTTTTTCTTTCTCCTTTTCTTTTTCTGTTTCTTGAGCTGTTTTGAAGTGAAACATTAGGACATGATAAACAAATCATGCAATGTAAAAATGCTGCCAAAGAAATCCAGATTGGTTTTTGTAACTTTTTTGCTGTGGTATCATGGGTAAGTAGCAAGTAAAGAGGAAGCACTGGATATCTCCTTGCAGCTAGCTGAGGTGTATGCTCGTACACTACACCCCATTTCAGCATGCCCTGGCTTTAATTCTCGCATACTCATCTCAATTAGGTTAGAAATGCAATAAAATCTCATGTTTCAGTTTTCTTACATGTGTCTTAAATATATATCTCCAGATCAGGGGATGCAACGATGATCAGAGCAAGATGCAACAACTCCCGACAACAAGACGCCTGACGTGTGTGTAGGTCGTAAATCGTCGGCATATTTCCCCTTCTTAATTAGTTGCCGGGTTAATGTTCGAGATCAGTCATGTGTGATCGATCAGGAAGTCCATGCGTACTTGTGTTTTAGTTTGTTTAGTTATGTGCATGTGGTACGTACAACGTAGTAGTTCAGTTGATTTGAACCCCTAAGTGGTTAGTTACTTGATTAATTAAGAAGAGACGCCTGCATATATGTGCCGTGCGCAGCTGAAAAATAAAGTTGATTTGGTCAAGGCCAACTCCATCGCACCTTGTATCTATTATTATCTGAGGATTAATTTGCTGCTGCTTGCATTTATCTACACAAGGCCGCTCGAGTCGTTTGATGACTGCCTAGCTCATTGTATTAAAGGATTCGTTGGATTCATCCGGGCAGAAACGTACTCTACATCTCCGGTGGAATAAATGTAAAAAATGTTCCAACAGGGTAAAAATAGTACTAGCAAATAAAAAATCACTTCCAAAATACTGGATACAAAATGCGATGAACAACTACATCTTCTAGCCCCCTCCGCCGCTCATCCTCCTCCGCGGCAAGTCAACTTGTTTATTCTTATAGCCAATTGCGAGGACACGCGTAGACAGAATAGAGAGGACGAGCAGTTCCAGGTTTCAGCTGTGATCCATTTGTTGACTTGATCAGGGATTAATCAGCAAGGTTTTGGTGAAGTGTACTGCTGTTTCTTTAGCAAAACAGAGAATCTCACCAGGGCTTACATTGGAAGTACCATTCCATGTGCAATGCAGCTGGACAAGCTAGTTGCTCAACAGACTATGTTCATAGATCTCCTACTGAACATGGGTCCTTCGCTACAGTATTGAACACAAAAATGCCAGTTTCAACTTAATGACGCATATATTCTGATCGATCGAACAATAGTAACACGTCGGCATAGTCTCCATAACATTTCATCAATCATATTGATTCGAAGGCATTGCCTTGGTACAGCAGTGCAAAACAAGTTTCCATAGATTACTACTAGATATGTACAATAGGTTCACGATAAAAACAGCAAAAAGGGAAGAAGCCACATCCAGTAGACCGGCATCCAGTTCAAGAGACAACAGGACCTGCATAAAGGACTAACTCAATATCAGTGTGACAATAACGAGACCTTTCTTTTGCACGCAAAATTTCTGTCATGCAGCTCATAGTTAGTCCTGAAGGTCGAATAAACCTACAAGCACAAACAACTCTACTACTTGTTTGACGTCGCTCCTCTCAACCCTCTCAAACAAATATTGGTGCCTGACAGAATTCATCTCCCTTCCCCACCTCTCGCTCGTCGCAACAACCCCCCAACAGACTACGAGACGCAGTCGGATGTTGGTCAAGTTTTGAACCGTGGCTTCTATTGGTGGCATTCAACCCTGACAAGTACTCACATTAGGTATTTGCATAGCTACAGCATGTTGGTTGCAACTTAAGTTATCTTTGCCAAGAATCTACTTTTTTGTTGGCTGGTCATTCGTTGCTTTGATCGTGAATAACTAAGCATGCAACATAGATGTCTGAGCCCAAGCAATGGTTACTTTTTTGCTGGCTGGTCATAAGAGTACACATGCAAGCAATGTCTAATACATATTTAGAGGGACTAGGTTAAAAGAGGGGACGTATACCTCTTGCTATAATTTCTCCACGATCTGATACATTTGCAGTCAACAGAACTGTACTTCGGTGTTTTTTTAGTGCGTGAAATACCCCAACCTGGAGTTACACATTCCTTAGTGCTGCTAATAATACTTCCAGAACCGATGAAAGAGACCACGTGAAGGGTAGAGCTTACCGAAAAATGAACTTCAGTATTAAGGCTCATCAACATATTTTCCAACTGATAATTGGAGAAGAAAAGGATACAGATCAATCGCATGAAAAATTACCTAAGGTCACACAAATGTAATTTATTTTCAAATCATTTGAAACCTAGAAATCTCTAATACACTCACCTCAACTGTAGTAGAAATACATCTTCCATTGAAACATTCAATAATATCACCTCTTTCAATTCCAATTATTTCAGCATGAGATCCTTTCAACACCTAAGGTTCAATTAGCATTAAAAAACCATTATACACATGATAAAAGGAGCAGCTTTAAGAAGGTACTATATACCTCTTGAACAATAAGACTGTCATCAATGTTAAATGCACGCCATATATTATCAACATAGGCAGGCTCTAGAAGCTTGATGGCCTCAAACTTCATTCCTAGGTGGGGCCGAAGGATGCGCCTGCAGAATTAAATAATCATTTAACATATTTAAAAGAAGGCCACAAGAAAGTAACTCTTTCTATACGAGCCGTCCTCAGTCGAATCAATTTATTTCCAACATGTTAAAAAATTCAAATAGTAACGGAATATTTCCATTCGAATAGAGTTCAAAAAGGTTTGAAAAAATGAGACATCAACAGTAGTGGAATCCAACTCCTTTCTACCAAACTGCAGCTAATTACATGATAAATGTGAAAATGTACCATGCAAACATAATGACATGACAACTACTAAAGAGAATGAGACATCAACAGTAGTGGAATCCAAGTTCTTTCAACGAAATTGCAGCTAATTACATGATAAATGTGGAAATGTATCATGCACACATAAGAAATGAGAATGACATGACAACTACTTTCTAGATTATCTCTAGTGATTCGATGAAATTATACAGTTCTACTCCTAAGAGAAAGTAAAACAATATGAGAGAAGATAAATACTATCATAGAAGTGATAGAGAAAACACACCCTTGATTCTTCCATGAAGCAAAACACTTCAGAAAAATAGAAGAAGGGATAAAAGACCCTAATGTCCTACTAATGTTGACCATTCCAACAACTTTTCCATCCAAGTCAATGACTAGGCGTCCGTCGTCATGCTACAAAAATTCATGTTGAAAAAATATGAGATTTTACAATAAATAAATACACTAGAAGCAGATTACGATATAGAACATCAAACAAAAATCAAACTTGTGACAAATGTATGTAAGTCTCAAGATAAGATATATTACCTCATCATCATCAGCACCATCACTATCACAATCTGCACAATCAAAATACTTATTGTGATACCGCTCATATATGTTCGGGTTCAAATATGTTGCTCTGCCATATGCTATCCTTAGTTTAGAGGAACTGTCTCTTCCCAACCGAAAAACCTTCTGGCCAGATTTTATCCCTTCATTAAAAGATGGCAACTGAACAGGTTGATCCACTTTAACACTTAAAAAAGCAATATCGTAATGTCGCTGGTAGTAGAGTAGCTGGCCCTCTACACTAGTGCCATCTAGCAAGTGAACGGTGACCTGAAATTGTCTAAAAAAAGATCATATTAATATTTTAAGCAATGACAAATGCATATTTTTAGAGCAAATCGCATATGTTGTTTCGTTCATGTCACTAGGAAGTAGTGAACAGAAAAGACCGGTGAATGAAAATGAATTTTGAACAATTTCAAAAAGTGAACATAAAAAGTCTATGAACGGAAATTATTTTTGAACGTCTTTTAAAAAGTGAACAGAAAATGGCGGTGAACGAAAACTATTTTTGAACGATTTTTAAAAATGAACAGAGAATGGCGGTGAACGAAAACTAATTTTGAACGATTTTAAAGATGAACGAAAAAGTCCGGTGAATGAAAACTATTTTTGAGCGATTTTATAAAATGAACAGAAAATGACGGTGAACATAAACTATTTTTAAATGATTTTAAAAGTGGATAGAAAAGGCCGTTGAACGGAATTGACTTTTTGAACTACTTAAATGATAAAAAAAGTTTATGAACATAAATTATTTTTGAAGGATCTTTACAAGGTGAAGAGAAAAAACTCTATGAACAAATTATTTTTAACAATATTTTGAAATACGAACAATTTTCAAATCTGAACAATTTTTAAATATGAACAATTTTCAAATCTGAACATTTTTAAGTTAAACATATTTCTAAAAATATATGTTTAGGGTTTAAGGTTTGAACTGATCTGGAAGATCCCAGTGAACAAAATATATGTTTGTACGGATTTGGAAAGCCCGGTGAACCGAATCTAGGTTTGAACGGATTTGTAAAACACGGTGAATCGAATCAAGGTAAATAAAGAAAAAACAGAAAATTTGGATCAATCAAAAATAAATAGTGAAAAAAAATACCGTGGAACCAAAAATAATAGTGAACCAAAAAATGCTGGCAAAAGTAATTGTGAATTAAAAAATGTCGGTGAAGCAAAAATTAACCGGGATCAGAAAAGGAACTAATTCGATGAACGGATATTCAGATTAACCAAAAAAGTAGATCGGCGGGTCCAAAAATATTCATGGGTTAATAAAAATATTCAACGTTTTTATAAAATAGTCCAACAAAATTGTATTACCAAAAATAGAAATGAAATTGACAAAAATAATAAATAAAATAGAAAGGAACAGGATAATTGGAAAATAAAAATAGTATAGATAAAAGAAGCAAAAAGAAACGGAGAAAAAAGGATACATAAAAGAAAAAGGAAAATTAGTTTTTGCGGTTTTGTTTTTGGAAAAATCGATAAAACATTATTAGTTTTTTAATACATAAAAAATAGAGTACTGACAACTCTTTGTTTTTAATACTGGATCTGGCTCGTTGGAAAAGTCGGTGAGAGAATCAGTAGCGACTAGCGAGGATGTGTGCAGTAGGCAGTAGGGAGCTATGAGAAAGAATAAGGAAGGAAAAGAAGCTACGGAGTACGTTAAAGAAGCAAAAATCCGAAAGACACGGCAATTGGGCCAAGCCCATAAGTGAAGGAGGGTACGCGGGAGCGAATATTTCCCGCAGTATGCGGCAACTAGGATTTGCCGAAGAAAAGGGAGTCACGATCGCTCGATCATTGTACGACACATCGATAACAAGAATCAACCAACGGCTGCACTAATCTTGGCACACGGAATCTGAGGGCTGAAAAGGTGACTGAGATTTAGGTAGAATTAGTAAATCCCCTTGTTTTCCCTATGGAGCTGCAGCGTCCGCGAGAGACGCGGCGGTTGCTCTGCTAGCTGCATAACAGAGCGACGTTTCCGTACACGTGGATTGGATTGCGCAAAGGCTTGTTGGGTAGATTTTTGGGTCGAGTATGTTCAGATTCGAGGGTTCATCCCCAATCATGTTCCAAGTCCGGATCGTCTACAGCCGGTCACCGATAATGAGTCCAGCACCAGCGTTCTCTACTTGGCGGAAACGAGGGCGCGAGCTCACGCCTCTCCGCCGTGGTTTCGATCGCCAGCCGTGCCTCTTGTTGGATAATTAGGCAATAATTCCATGATTAATTCCAGAATATTAAACATAACTACACCAGCTACTAACATGTAGAATACGAACATACTAGATGTACTAATCAACATGAACAGCAGCAACACATACGCCAACAGATCCATAGCAAAACAGTTCAGAACACGCCGCACGTACCGAACGGTTGTAGAGGAAGTAGTCGTTGGAGCAGCGACGGCAGCAGCTTGAGCGGCGACGGTAGCAGCTCGAAGGAGACGACGTTGGAGACGAGTCGCCCGCGGACCCGGAGATCGTCCAGGAAGTCGAGCCGTGATGAAGAACTTGAAAGCAGTCGCGCGGAGCGCTTCCCAAAAACCTTATTCGCCCTCTCCCGTACAGGATCACAAGGACGAGCGGTTCCGGAGACCTGCTGTCCCGTTCGCCGGTGCACGGGATGGAGTAGACTACGGTGGCGGCGCAAGGCACGAGATTGGCAAAACCTAGATTGGTTCGGTGGTTTGCAGCGCACGACTTATATAGTGCGGCTCGGGAAAACCCTAACGGGTACAACGTGGGCCAAGTCCACGTCGCGCACGTTTTAGGTCGGTTACAGTAGCCCACGATCCGGGAGCGACCCGAACCGACTAACTGTGACGCGTCCGTCCAAACCGTTTTCCCGGACTGCAAAAATAAAGCTCGGCTCGGCGAGATTCCCGCAACCCGCGGCGCGTCGTGACGAGACGGGCGGGCGGTGCGGTGCGTGCGTGCGAGCGGAGGAGGAGGAGGAGGAGTGCGCACGAGAGAGCCTCTTGTTCTCACAAGCTTACCAAGTGGTACAACACTCCACCTTATAAGGTGGTGTTTGTCTCCTCCAACTAGCAATGTGGGACTAAACTTTAGCACCACTTTGCACCTCCAAAATTCTGCCATGCACATGGGCCAATTTGAGATTTTCAGGAATTTTATTGGGCTGCCCAAAATGGGCCCAAAATCTAACAATCCCCCACCAGATCTCAAATTCCCATTTAGAGATTTTGCCAAACCTCGTTTCTTGTTTATATACCAGTGTTTCAGCAGAGACTGTTAAGTTGAACTTCCGCCTAGAGCTTCAAGCTACATCTACCAGCAACTTGAACAATGGACGAACCTTGAATTGCAAGTTTGGTGCCAATAGACTTCACTCAAAGTCATAACCAGTACGTGGCTGCCAGTAGCCTACCCCGCGGGTGGAGCATATGCGTCATACTCCCTGGTCTCTTCATGAGCTTACTAGAGATCACCCAAATCTCATAGACTGCGACGTTTAACAGTCGGACTCATATAGGTGTGTTCTTTCAAGGTCGCTCTGTAGGACAGCACCTTTGCTACGAATAGCCAACAAAAACACATTAAGGCATATTGCCAACCTGCCTTACAGAATGTGAGAGTTATGCATCTTCCCACGGAGAGGGTTATAAAATAACTCTCCTCAGTTAAACCACTAGCTTGTTCTTCCCAGGTCCTAATTCACGGGATCTCCGATCACATAGGTTGGGTTACCACTATGGTGTAACACTCACGGGTCTCAACCCCATCTCCCTCGATGCACTATCTATCACATTACGTGATAGTCCCTTCGTAAAGGGATCTGCCAGGTTTTTGTCTGTTTGAATATAACTAACAGTTATTACTCCGGAGTTTCTCATTTTCCTGACAGACTTCAAGCGTCTCTTGACGTGTCTTGATGACTTCGCATTATCCTTAGCACTGTTCACTTTCGTAATAACCGTTTGGTTGTCACAGTTCATAAGGATGGCCGGTAATGGTTTCTCAACCACCGGCAAGTCCATCAAGAGCTCACGCAGCCATTCTGCCTCAACAGAAGCTGTATCTAAAGCAGCAAGTTCTGCTTCCATGGTTGACCTCGTCAAAATGGTCTGTTTGCAAGACCTCCATGACACTGCGCCACCTCCAAGAATAAATGCATATCCACTTGTGGCGTAGAGCTCATCAACATCTGAGATCCAGTTCGCATCACAATATCCCTCAAGCACCGCAGGGTGCCCTGAATAGTGAATCCATAACTCATTGTACCGTTCAGATAGCGCATGACCCTTTCAAGTGCATGCCAATGATCAATACCCGGGTTAGACATGAACCTGCTCAACTTGCTCACAGCAAAAGAGATATCAGGTCTTGTCGCGCTCGCAAGGTACATGAGTGAACCGATCACTTGAGAATATCTTAATTGATCTCTCGTTTCCTTTTTGTTCTTTCTGAGTGTCACACTGGGATCATAGGGTGTTGGAGAAGGCTTGCTGTCTATATAACCAAAGCGGCTCAAGACCTTCTCAACATAGTGTGATTGCGTTAACGTAATCCCACTCTCATCCCTAATCAGCTTAATGTTCAGGATCACATCAGCTTGTCCCAGATCTTTCATATCAAAGCTCTTTGACAGGAAAGACTTGACCTCATTTATCACTATCATGCTTGTACCGAAAATCAGTATGTCATCAACATACAAGCATAATATAACACTATCGCCCCCACCATGGCGATAATATACACACCTATCAGCCTCATTGATGGCAAAGCCTGCAGAAGTTAAAGTTCTGTCAAACTTCTCATGCCATTGCTTAGGTGCTTGCTTCAGCCCATACAAAGATTTTAACAATTTGCACACCTTTCTCTCTTCACCTTTTACTACAAACCCATCAGGCTGATCCATATAGATTTCCTCTTCCAACTCTCCGTTAAGGAAAGCTGTCTTTACGTCCATTTGATGAACGATAAGACCATAGGAGGCAGCCAGGGAAAGTAGTACTCGAATGGTGGTGAGTCTAGCAACAGGTGAATAGGTGTCAAAGTAATCTTCGCCTTCGCGCTGGTGTAGCCCTTGGCTACAAGCCGTGCCTTGTACTTCTCAATAGTACCATCAGGCCTTAGCTTCTTCTTGAACACCCACTTACAACCCACAGGTTTGCAGCCGTAGGGTCGTTCAGATAATTCCCAAGTTCCATTAGAAAGAATCGAGTCCATCTCATTATGGACAGCTTCTTTCCAGTCATCAGCATCAGGAGATGCAAATGCCTCTGCAATGGACGTGGGAGTATTGTCCACAAGGTACACAATGAAATCATCACCAAAGGATTTTTCAGTCCTCTGTCTCTTGCTCCTCTTGGGAGCTGATTCATTGTCATCCTTCTCAAGGACTTCCTCAACAAGTGGTTGTTCAGAATGATCAACAGATGTACTAGGTTCAGCAAATATCTCAGAAGAAATTCTAGCAATGCTATGCATATCCTTCATAGGAAACATGTTCTCAAAAAATGTTGCATCACGAGATTCCAAAATAGTATCAACATGCATATCAGGTATCTCAGATTTAACCACTAAAAATCTATAGCAAATGCTCCGCTGAGCATAACCTAGAAAGACACAATCCACTGTCTTCGGTCCAAGTTTTCGTTTCTTAGGAATTGGAACATTGACTTTCGCCAAACATCCCCAAGTACGAAAATAAGAAAGTGATGGTTTTCTCCCAGACCACTCCTCGTAAGGTGTCTTCTCTTTATCCTTGTTAGGAACTCTATTCAGGACATGACACGAAGTCAACAAAGCCTCCCCCCACCATGCCTTAGATAAACCAGCAGTGTCCAACATGGCGTTCACCAAGTCGGTCAGCGTGCGGTTTTTCCTCTCGGCAACCCCGTTTGATTGGGGCGAATAGGGAGGCGTCCTCTCATGAATAATACCATGTTCCTCACAGAATTCATCAAATACGTTGGAGAAATACTCGCCACCACGATCTGACCTAAGACGTTTGATCTTTCTCTCTAATTGATTTTCAACTTCAGCTTTATAAATTTTAAAGTAGTCTAAAGCTTCATCTTTAGTGTGCAACAAATATACATAACAGAACCTAGTAGCGTCATCGATTAAAGTCATGAAATATCTCTTATCACCTTTTGTCAACACGCCATTCATCTCACATAGATCCGAATGTACGAGTTCTAGAGGTGCCAAGTTTCTCTCCTCGGCCGCCTTGTGAGGCTTTCGAGGTTGCTTAGATTGCACACAGCTATGGCACTTAGAACCTTTGGCAATGGTGAAAGTAGGAATTAAACTCAAACTGGAAAGTCTACTCATTAAACCAAAATTAACATGACATAAACGAGAGTGCCAAACATTAGCATCCGAATCCACACTGCCACAAATATGGTTTACTGACTTATTACAAAAATCCGATAATGAAAAGCGGAACAAGCCTCCGCACTCATACCCTTTACCAATAAATTGTCCAAACTTTGACACAACTACTTTATTGGACTCCAAGACTAATTTAAACCCATCTCTGCATAGAAGGGAGCCGCTAACAAGATTCTTGTTCATAGTAGGGACATGCTGCACGTTCCTCAGCTGCACGATCTTCCCCGAAGTAAACTTCAGATCTACCGTGCCAACACCACGAACAGAAGCATGTGATCCATTCCCCATTAAGACGCTTGAATCTGCGACCTGATAAGAAGTGAACATAGAGATGTCAGCACATACATGAACATTAGCACCCGTATCAATCCACCAACATGGAGATTGAAATACTGAAAGCACAGTCGGTAAATTACCGTACCCATCAGCATTGCTAGCGGTCACGACGTTGACATGCTTCTTCCCTTTCTTGTCTGCACGATCTGGGCAGTCCACAGAGAAGTGTCCGGGCTCTCCACAAGTGTAGCACTTTAGCTCAGATTTGTTCAGCATCTTCTTCTTCTTGAAAGAAGTAGTCTTGGTAGGCATGTTGAAGGAAGACTTGCTCTTTGCCTTGCTCTTGCCATGGTGAAAGTTCTTCTGCACCATGTTGGCGCTAGACTGACCTTCACCACCTCTCTCAGCAGTGTCCTTAGCCCGAGCCTTCTCCTCAACATCAAGAGACGCTATCAGGTTTTCAACCGAAATCTCCTGTCTCTTGTGTTTGAGAGTGGTGGCGAAGTTCCTCCATGAAGAGGGCAACTTTGCAATAATGCATCCAGCCACAAACTTGTCAGGTAAGGCACACTTAGCGTGCTCAAGCTCCTTAGCAATGCACTGTATCTCTTGAGCCTGTTCGACTACAGAACGGTTGTTAGCCATCCTGAAGTCATGGAAGCTCTTGATACGTCTCCAACGTATCCATAATTTCTGCTGTTCCATGCTTATATTATACCATTTGCTACATGTTTTATATACACTTCGTATCACTTTTATGCATTTTCTGGGACTAACCTATTAACAAGATGCCACAGTGCCAGTTCCCTGTTTTCTGCTGTTTTTGGTTTCAGAAAGTTACTTCTGGAAATATTCTCGGAATTGCACGAAACAAAAGGCCAGGTCCCTATTTTTCCAGCACGTACACGGAGTCCGAAGGAGAGACGAAGAAGTGCCACGAGGTGGCCAAACCACCAGGTGGCGCGGCTGGGCCCAGCCGCGCCTGGTGGTTTGGGCCCCTCGGGGGTCCGCCGACATCGCCCCTTCGCCTATTTATTCCCCGAGACGCGAAAACCCTAAAACACCGAGCCTTTCATCCAGAACATATTCGCTGCCGCCGCCGTCGTCAACCCTAACTCGGGGGGTTCCTGAAGCTCTTCCCGGCACCCTGCCGGAGAGGGGAATCATCACCGGAGGGCTCTACATCGCCATGCCCGCCTCCGGAGTGATGCGTGAGTAGTTCATCCTTGGACTATGGGTCCATAGCAGTAGCTAGATGGTTGTCTTCTCCACTTGTGCCATCATGTTTAGATCTTGTGAGCTGCCTATCATGATCAAGATCATCTTATTGTAATGCTACATGTTGTGTTTGCTGGGATCTGACTTATATTGATACCTATGTGGAGCTGAATATTATATTATCATGTCTATGTCATTTGTGATCTTGCATGCTCTCCGTTACTTGTTGAAGCCTTGGCCACGTGAATACTTGTAACTCCAAGAGGGGGTATTTATGCATGATAGTTGGGTTCAACCTCTATTTAACCTGGGATAGTGACAGCAAGTTCTAAGGTTGTAGATGTGTTGTTGCCACTAGGGGTAAAACAGCAATGCTTTATTCAAGGATGAATGTATTGTTTACATTACGCACATTACTTAATGCAATTGTCTGTTGCTTGCAACTTAATACTGGAAGGGGTACGGATGTTAACCGGAAAGTGGACTATTTAGGCATAGATGCATGCTGGATAGCGGTCTATGTACTTTGTCGTAATGCCCAAATGAATCTCATAGTAGACACCACAGCTCACACATGCATGTTATATGCACTTATCAATTGTCAATTGCCCAGCTGTAATTTGTTTACCCAGCATGTTAGTTATCTTATTGGAGAGACACCACTAGTGAACTGTGGACCCCGGTCCATTCTTTTACATCTGAAATACAATCTACTGCAATCATTGTTCTCTACTGTTTTATGCAAACAAACATCATCTTCCATTCGATACGTTTAACCCTTTGTTTTCAGCAAGCCGGTGAGATTGACAACCTCACTGTTAAGTTGGGGCAAAGTAGTTTGATTGTGCTGTGCAGGTTCCACGTTGGCACCGGAATCCCTGGTGTTGCGCCGCACTACACTCCTCCACCAACACCTTCGAAGCAAACCTCGTTTTCCTACTGGTCCGATTAAACCTTGGTTTCATACTGAGGGAAAACTTACTGCTGCACTCATCATACCTTCCTCTTGGGGTTCCCAACTGACGTGTGACGTACAAGCAATTGTTTCTGGCACTATTAACCTAGAGCCACCAACAACGTTTTCTGGCGCCGTTGCCGGGGAAAACAGAATTGCTTCTGCAAGGGGAGTCTCTCACACCCAATCTCTTTACTTTGTTATTTGTCTTGCTTAGTTTATTTTTATTTGTTTGTTTGCTCTCTTTATCAAAAACACAAAAAAATTAGTTACTTGTCTTGCTAGTTTATTTTTATTTTGTTTTGTTTGCTTTCTCTATATCAAAAACACAAAAAAATTAGTTACTTGTTTAATTCAGTTAATTTTGTTTTTCAAAATGAATACTCCTGAGAACACTAAGTTGTGTGACTTCACTAGCACAAACAACAATGATTTCATATGCACTCCTATTGCTCCACCTGCTTCTAAGCAGAATTTTATGAAATTAAACCTGCTCTATTAAATCTTGTTATGAAAGAGCAATTTTCTGGTGTTAGTACTGATGATGCTGCTGCCCATCTTAATAACTTTGTTGAACTTTGTGAAATGCAAAAGTATAAGGATATGGATGGGGATATTATAAAACTGAAACTTTTTCCTTTCTCCTTGAGAGGAAGAGCTAAAGAATGGTTGCTTTCTTTGCCTAGAAATAGTATTGATTCTTGGACAAAATGCAAAGATGCTTTCATAGGGAAATATTATCCTCCTGCTAAGATTATATCCTTGAGAAGTAGCATTATGAATTTTAAACAACTTGATAATGAACATGTTGCTCAAGCTTGGGAAAGAATGAAATCTTTGGTGAAGAATTGTCCCACTCATGGACTGACTACTTGGATGATCATCCAAACCTTTTATGCAGGATTAAATTTTTCCTCAAGGAACTTATTGGATTCAGCCTCTGGAGGAACCTTTATGTCCATCACTTTAGGTGCAGCAACAAAGCTACTTGATGATATGATGATCAACTATTCCGAATGGCACACCGAAAGAGCTCCTCAAGGTAAGAAGGTAAATTCTGTTGAAGAAACCTCCTCTTTGAGTGATAAGATTGATGCTATTATGTCTATGCTTGTGAATGGTAGATCTCATGTTGATCCTAATAATGTTCCTTTAGCTTCATTGGTTGCTCAAGAAGAGCATGTTGATGTAAACTTCATTAAAAACAACAACTTCAACAACAATGCTTATAGGAATAATTTTGGTAGCAACAATTATAAGCCTTATCCTTCAAATGGTTATGGTAATTCTTATGGTAATTCCTACAGCAACAATAGAAGTGTGTCCTCTGATCTTGAAGCTATGCTTAAAGATTTATTAGCACACAAAAAGCTTTCAATAAAACTGTTGAGGAAAAGTTTGAAAAAATTGATGATCTTGTCTCTAAAGTTGATAGTCTTGCTCATGATGTTGAAATTCTAAAACTGAAAGTTATGCCTAATGAAGTTAAAGATATTAAGTCATTTGCTACAGCAAATGCCATCCAAGTTCGAATTGATAATAATATTAGGATGTTGGCTGAATTGCATGCTAGGTGGGAAAAAGAGGAAGAACTTGAAAAAGAGAATAGTATAGTTAGAGTTTGTACTATCACCACCACTAGTAATGCTAATGTTTCACATGCTAGTAAACCTCCTACTATTGATGGTAATGTTATTGGTGTTGATAATGTCTCTACTACTTCTGCTAAGCGTTTGAAATTGCCTAAAACTGCTGAAACTTTTTCTGATAAAAGTGCTGAAATTTTTCAAACTATTGGAGACAATGGTTCCACCACCATTGACAATAATGATTTTGATTTTGATGATTGTAACATCTCTGAAGTTATTATGTTCTTGCAAAAATTAGCTAGAAGTCCCAATGCTAGCACAATTAATTTGGCTTTTACAAAGCATATTACAAATGCTCTTTTGCAAGCTAGGGAGGAGAAGTTGAAACTTAAAGCTTCTATTCCTAGAAATTAGAAGATGGTTGGGAACCCATCATTAAGGTAAAGGTGAATGATTTTTATTGCAATGCCTTGTGTGATCTTGGTGCAAGTGTTTCAGTTTTGCCCAAGAAGCTTTATGATATTCTTGATTTGCCACCTTTGGAACATTGTTATTTGGATGTTTTTCTCGCTGATAATGCTATGAAGAAACCTTTGGGGCGAGTTAATGATGTTTTTATTACGGTAAAAGATAACCTTGTCCCCGTTGATTTTATTGTTATGGATATTGAATGCAATGCATCTTGTCCTATTGTTTTGGGAAGACCTTTTCTTCGAACTGTTGGTGCCATCATTGATATGAAAGAAGGTAATATAAGGTACCAATTTCCTCTCAAGAAAGGTATGGAACACTTCCCTAGGAAGAGAATGAAGTTACCTTTTGACTCTATTGTTAGAGCAAGTTATGATGTTGATGCTTCTTCTCTTGACAACACTTGATTTTCACTTTCTGCGCCTAGCTGAAAGGCGTTAAAGAAAAGCGCTTATGGGAGACAACCCATCGTTTTTATTTGCTGTTATTTTTGTTTTCTTTGAGTCAAGGATTTTTGTTACTTCTGTAGCAACTCCTTTGTATCTTTATTTTATCGCAATGTTGTGCCAAGTAAAGTTCTATATTGAAAGTTGATGCAAGATTTGGATTTCTGCGCAGTGACAGATTTTTAGCTGTCACGGATTTGAGCTTATCTCCCTGTAGAAAATTCAAAAAATTCTGAGAAAAATCACGCATATTCCTGAGATATGTACGCAACTTTCATTATTTTAGGCCAGATCCATCTGAGCAACTTAAGTGCCTCGAAAAAATTCGTCATTCCAGACTGTTCTGTTTTTGACAGATTCTGCCTTTTGTTTTGCATTCGCTCTTTTACTGTGTTTGTGTGGATTTCTTTGCTCCACAAAGCATTGGTGGCTGTAGCTAATGTCCAGAAGCTTTGGGATTGATTGTATCATTACAGAATATGAGAATTTTTGATTATGCACTAACCCTCTAATGAGAACTGTCTTGAGTTTGGTGTGAAGGAAGTTTTCAAGGATCAAGCGAGAAGGGTGATATTATGTGATCAAGAAGAGTGAAAAGCCTAAGCTTGGGGATGCCCCCGTGGTTCATCCCAACCATATTCAGAGAGACTCAAGCGTCTAAGCTTGGGGATGCCCAAGGCATCCCCTTCTTCATCAACAAACTTATCAGGTCATCTCTAGTGAAACTATATTTTAATTCTTTCACATCTTATGCGCTTTACTTGGAGCGTCTGTGTGTTTTTATTTTTGTTTTTGTTTGAATAAATTCGGATCCTAGCAATCCTTGTGTGGGAGAGAGACACGCTCCGCTTTTTCATGTGAATACTCATGTTCTTCACTTATATTTGTTGAGTATTCTTAACTAGCTACTGCAGTGCTTTTAGCTCCTGTTTTTCATGCATCTCTTCGAGCTGTTAGCACTTGTTTATAAATACTCTCTTGCTGCATTATATTATCATTTGGAGAGTTTATGTTTAATTAAATTATTGGTGTTTGTTTGGAAGAAAGAAAATGCTACATGTAGTAGTTGGTATTGGAAAAGACATATGCATTCTTGTAGATCATTGTCTTGTTTTGATTTGATGCTTTGCAATTGTTTTGAGCTCTCAAGTAGATCATGTTTAAGCTCTTGCATCATGTAGTTAAAGCCTAGTAGTGGAGAACTACCGTAGAGCTTGTTGAGACTTGGGATGCATATTTGTTCTCTCTAAGGTCTAGATATTTTCTGGTAAAATGTTTGAGCAACAAGGAAGACAGTGTAGAGTCTTATAATACTTGCAATATGTTTTTATGTGATTCTTGCTGTACCGGTTTATACTTGTGTTTGCTTCAAACAACCTTGCTAGCCTAAACTCTGTACTGAGAGGGAATGCTTCTCGTGCATCCAAAACTTGAGCCAAAACCCATGCCATTTGTGTCCACCATACCTACCTACTATGTGGTATTTCCTGCCATTCCAAGTAAATATTTCATGTGCTACCTTTAAACTATTCAAAACTTTATTACTCCTTATTTGTGTCAATGTTTTATAGCTCATGAGGAAGTATGTGGTGTTTTATCTTTCAATCTTGTCATTTACTTCTGACAGACTTTCACCAATGGACTAGTGGCATATACATCCGCTTATCCAATAATTTGCAAAAAGAGCTGGCAACGGGGTGCCCAGCCCCAATTAATTACAACTTTCATTAATAATTCTCTTCACATGTTTTGCCCTGATTTATCAGTAAGCAACTTAATTTTGCAATAGACACTCCTCCATGGTATGTGAATGTTGGAAGGCACCCGAGGATTCGGTTAGCCATGGCTTGTGTAAGCAAAAGGTTGGGAGGAGTGTCATCTATAAAGAAACTAAAATACATGTGTAAACAAAAGAGAAGAGGGATGATCTACCTTGCTGGTAGAAATAACGTCCTTCATGGGAGCCGCTCTTTGAAAGTCTGGTTGACAAGGGGGTTAGAGTGCCCACTACCATTCGTTGACAACAACAAACACCTCTCAAATACTTATTTTGTGCTCTCTATATGCTTTCGAAAACTTAAAAAGCTCTAGCACATGATTTAATCCCTGCTTCCCTCTGCGAAGGGCCTATCTTTTACTTTATGTTGAGTCAGTTTACCTACTCCTTTCTATCTTAGAAGCAAACACTTGTGTCAACTTTGTGTGCATTGATTCTTACATATTTACTTATTGCACTTGTTATATTGCTTTATGTTGACAACTATCCATGAGATATACATGTTACAAGTTGAAAGCAATGCTGAAACTTAATCATCCTTTGTGTTGCTTCAATGCCTTTTACTTTGAATCTATTGCTTTATGAGTTACCTCTTATGCAAAACTTTTTGATACTTGTCTTGAAAGTACTATTCATGAAAAGTTTTTGCTTATATGATTCATTGTTTACTCTTTATCTATTTGTTAGCAAACTATAGATCATTGCTTTGAGTCACTTCATTCATGACATGAGCCTTGCAATATATTGATCAAGATTGTGTGAAAGCATGTCTCCTCAGAAATTATTTGTTGTTATCGTTTTACCTACTCGAGGACGAGTAGAACTAAGCTTGGGGATGCTTGATACGTCTCCAACGTATCCATAATTTCTGCTGTTCCATGCTTATATTATACCATTTGCTACATGTTTTATATACACTTCGTATCACTTTTATGCATTTTCTGGGACTAACCTATTAACAAGATGCCACAGTGCCAGTTCCCTGTTTTCTGCTGTTTTTGGTTTCAGAAAGTTACTTCTGGAAATATTCTCGGAATTGCACGAAACAAAAGGCCAGGTCCCTATTTTTCCAGCACGTACACGGAGTCCGAAGGAGAGACGAAGAAGCCACGAGGTGGCCAAACCACCAGGCGCGGCAGTGGGCCCAGCCGCGCCTGGTGGTTTGGGCCCCTCGGGGGTCCGCCGACATCGCCCCTTCGCCTATTTATTCCCCGAGACGCGAAAACCCTAAAACACCGAGCCTTTCATCCAGAACATATTCGCTGCCGCCGCCGTCGTCAACCCTAACTCGGGGGGTTCTGAAGCTCTTCCCGGCACCCTGCCGGAGAGGGGAATCATCACCGGAGGGCTCTACATCGCCATGCCCGCCTCCGGAGTGATGCGTGAGTAGTTCATCCTTGGACTATGGGTCCATAGCAGTAGCTAGATGGTTGTCTTCTCCACTTGTGCCATCATGTTTAGATCTTGTGAGCTGCCTATCATGATCAAGATCATCTTATTGTAATGCTACATGTTGTGTTTGCTGGGATCTGACTTATATTGATACCTATGTGGAGCTGAATATTATATTATCATGTCTATGTCATTTGTGATCTTGCATGCTCTCCGTTACTTGTTGAAGCCTTGGCCACGTGAATACTTGTAACTCCAAGAGGGGGTATTTATGCATGATAGTTGGGTTCAACCTCTATTTAACCTGGGATAGTGACAGCAAGTTCTAAGGTTGTAGATGTGTTGTTGCCACTAGGGGTAAAACAGCAATGCTTTATTCAAGGATGAATGTATTGTTTACATTACGCACATTACTTAATGCAATTGTCTGTTGCTTGCAACTTAATACTGGAAGGGGTACGGATGTTAACCGGAAAGTGGACTATTTAGGCATAGATGCATGCTGGATAGCGGTCTATGTACTTTGTCGTAATGCCCAAATGAATCTCATAGTAGACACCACAGCTCACACATGCATGTTATATGCACTTATCAATTGTCAATTGCCCAGCTGTAATTTGTTTACCCAGCATGTTAGTTATCTTATTGGAGAGACACCACTAGTGAACTGTGGACCCCGGTCCATTCTTTTACATCTGAAATACAATCTACTGCAATCATTGTTCTCTACTGTTTTATGCAAACAAACATCATCTTCCATTCGATACGTTTAACCCTTTGTTTTCAGCAAGCCGGTGAGATTGACAACCTCACTGTTAAGTTGGGGCAAAGTAGTTTGATTGTGTTGTGCAGGTTCCACGTTGGCACCGGAATCCCTGGTGTTGCGCCGCACTACACTCCTCCACCAACACCTTCGAAGCAAACCTCGTTTTCCTACTGGTCCGATTAAACCTTGGTTTCATACTGAGGGAAAACTTACTGCTGCACTCATCATACCTTCCTCTTGGGGTTCCCAACTGACGTGTGACGTACAAGCAATTGTTTCTGGCACTATTAACCTAGAGCCACCAACAACGTTTTCTGGCGCCGTTGCCGGGAAAACAGAATTGCTTCTGCAAGGGGAGTCTCTCACACCCAATCTCTTTACTTTGTTATTTGTCTTGCTTAGTTTATTTTTATTTAGTCTTGTTTGCTCTCTTTATCAAAAACACAAAAAAATTAGTTACTTGTCTTGCCTAGTTTATTTTTATTTTGTTTTGTTTGCTTTCTCTTTATCAAAAAACACAAAAAAATTAGTTACTTGTTTAATTCAGTTAATTTTGTTTTTCAAAATGAATACTCCTGAGAACACTAAGTTGTGTGACTTCACTAGCACAAACAACAATGATTTCATATGCACTCCTATTGCTCCACCTGCTTCTAAAGCAGAATTTTATGAAATTAAACCTGCTCTATTAAATCTTGTTATGAAAGAGCAATTTTCTGGTGTTAGTTCTCCATGATGTACAGTTCACTGCCAGCATCTGCTACACCGAACTTAGCGTTCAGTGCCTCCCAGAGCTCTTTGGCATCTGTAATGTGCATGTACACATCAAACAGCTTGTTGCTAAGAGCACTCAGAACGAGTCCCACAAAGGCAGTATTGGTTTCTTTGAACTTGTTCTGATCCTCATCAGATATAGTTCCTTCAGGTAAACCCTCACTAGCCTCGAACACTTTCAGAGATCGCAACCACAGTGTGGTCTTGTACTGCCATCTCTTAAAGTCCACACCGGTAAACTTGTCCGGCCTCAGCGCATCAGATAGATGTCCCATGTTTAACTCAGGAAATTGCCTATAACACATATAAGGTTTTTGGATTGTTGGATAATTAGGCAATAATTCCATGATTAATTCCAGAATATTAAACATAACTACACCAGCTACTAACATGTAGAATACGAACATACTAGATGTACTAATCAACATGAACAGCAGCAACACATACGCCAACAGATCCATAGCAAAACAGTTCAGAACACGCCGCACGTACCGAACGGTTGTAGAGGAAGTAGTCGTTGGAGC
Organism: Poa pratensis; assembly: GCA_947311845.1. NCBI lineage: Eukaryota > Viridiplantae > Streptophyta > Magnoliopsida > Poales > Poaceae > Poa > Poa pratensis. The sequence continues at coordinate 15,751,778 of CAMZMU010000116.1, read as the reverse complement.
AGCGACGGCAGCAGCTTGAGCGGCGACGGTAGCAGCTCGAAGGAGACGACGTTGGAGACGAGTCGCCCGCGGACCCGGAGATCGTCCAGGAAGTCGAGCCGTGATGAAGAACTTGAAAGCAGTCGCGCGGAGCGCTTCCCAAAAACCTTATTCGTCCTCTCCCGTACAGGATCACAAGGACGAGCGGTTCCGGAGACCTGCTGTCCCGTTCGCCGGTGCACGCCGGCGCACGGGATGGAGTAGACTACGGTGGCGGCGCAAGGCACGAGATTTGCAAAACCTAGATTGGTTCGGTGGTTTGCAGCGCACGACTTTATATAGTGCGGCTCGGGAAAATCCTAACGGGTACAACGTGGGCCAAGTCCACGTCGCGCACGTTTTAGGTCGGTTACAGTAGCCCACGATCCGGGAGCGACCCGAACCGACTAACTGTGACGCGTCCGTCCAAACCGTTTTCCCGGACTGCAAAAATAAAGCTCGGCTCGGCGAGATTCCCGCAACCCGCGGCGCGTCGTGACGACGGGCGGGCGTGCGAGCGGCGGCGGAGGAGGAGGAGTGCGCACGAGAGAGCCTCTTGTTCTCACAAGCTTACCAAGTGGTACAACACTCCACCTTATAAGGTGGTGTTTGTCTCCTCCAACTAGCAATGTGGGACTAAACTTTAGCACCACTTTGCACCTCCAAAATTCTGCCATGCACATGGGCCAATTTGAGATTTTCAGGAATTTTATTGGGCTGCCCAAAATGGGCCCAAAATCTAACACCTCTCTGCCGCTACTGTGCGCCTCGCTCCCCAATGCGCTCCACCGTGTGACGCTCTCTCTCCTCAGTGGTGTGCCTCCATGTTCCGAGGAGCGGCGTCGTCTGCCCTCCGCCCTTTCCACTTGCAATGCCACCAAATCTTGCGACTCGTCGGCCATGAGCTCAAGAGAAGCCACCTCCCTCGACTATTCGATGCGCCGGATCCTCGTCAGTGACCCCGTTGATCCACACCTTTCGCGCGGTTTCTGATGCATAGAATCGTAGGAGGTTAACAAATGTGGTCTGCTCCGGGTGCACCAACATCTTGTCCTCCTCCAACTTGTCTTCCTCCTCCAACTTGTCGCCCTCCTCCTCCTCCTCTTCCTCCATCACATGTGTGTCCTCTTTCTCATAATCGTTGGTGGTTACGCCTCCTGGCGCGCGACTGCGGTCGATGGAGGCTTGGTATAGTAGGTGTGGATTTGATATGTATGAGACCACACCCCCTACCGTGCATGCCAACTCTCGATGGATGGTTTTGAGTCACACAAAAATCTTACTTTCGGCGATCGAAAAGAGAGTTTATATTCGGAGGGGACTCGAGTCAATAGGTAAGGACCAATATGGTGGTGAAGTTCTCGCAGACTTGAATCATGAGATGGTCACAAGATCATACAATACTTTTACAGGATTGATCTAGTCGGGTTTATAGGTGCACCCTTCAATCCAACCTTGGCTCCTTAGACCGAATTCGGACAAATCTGCTTGTCAACCTGCACTCGATCCTTAATTACATCGTTTTGTAGTACAGTATAGTACATTATAAACTCTTACTAGTTTTTCAGCGGTGTGACGGTCAACATCCAACTAGATTTCTGGTGTACATAGATGGCAGGAGTAACAAAACCGATCCTTACTGCAGTATGATATCCATACTCGATCATAACATTCAACTCAATCAAGATCCGTACTCCCAGATGTAAACTGCCCAACTGTTCAGTTCAAGAACTTGTTTTAACAGAAAATAGTTACTATGACTTCACTGATCTTCAACATCATCTAGAGACTGATCGACCACCATATATTCAGCCAAAAGACATGTCCAATACATTGTACTGACGACAGATGGATAAAAGGCCCAAGTTCCACTTATGCTTTGAGGATATAGATTAAGAGACTTAACAATAAGTATGCTATCCACTCTTGATACGGTCATCACTTTCAGGTGCCGTTTATCGACAAGACAACTGCTTCACCAAAACCAGTTGCAAGGAAGCAATGAACATACGACAGTAAAATTACAATGACATAGCCACTGAATTGAAGACAATTAACTGATCAACAAGCAAGCCCAAATAAGATGTTGTACCTCCAAATTAAACAGATCACCTTCTTCTGTATGCTAGCTAGGCCCCAAGCACATCACTGTACTCACAGTCACAAGCATAGCTGAATTATGAAATTCATCTCAATCAAGACCAGTCTCCTACGGGTGAACAGACCAACAGTTCATCTCAGGATCTTTGAACATAAGATGTTACTATGAGCCCAGTAATTTTCAACATCATCTAGAGTCCCACCATATATTCAGCCAAGTTCGTGTTTAATGATTTCATAAAATTCTACCGAGGACAGATGGACAAACCGGCCAGTGGAAGATTAAGAAAAAATTAGCATGTAAACAACACATACTATAACAAACAATACTGAATGTGCCACGGAAACGATGTCGTCGAGGGCGTCGTATCCGCGTGCAGGGAGCTGCAGGCGCTATCGATCCATGACGGCCTGCCTCTCGATGCTTCGCACCGTCTCTGCGTAGCCTGACCGTGGACGATGCCCAACTCCTCTTCAAGTTGCTCCCCGGCTACACGGCCGCGCTCAGCATCAGCCGCGCGCCGGATCTGACAATCCTCATGTACCTCAACCTCCCCAACACCACACACGTGATGGATGGCGTCGAGATCGCGGTATGATCTACGAACTCTGCTAGTGGGCACCCATGGCAATTACTGGATACCAATTCGAATTGTCCCACACATGTTTAGGTTGGTAGATAGACAATGGAGCCGCAGACCGCCGTATGCTCCGCATACTATGGCTAGCCCTAGACTAGACGGTAGCATACTATGGCTAGCCCTAGACTAGACGGTGCTCCGCGGCATGGAGGAGCACATGGTGCCGCACGTGCTGCAGCAAATACTAATGCGTTTCCCATCCGTGCAGCGTCTACGTATGACCACCATGAACGTACTCCAAGTTTGCAACTACTGCAACATATTGGTTCGATCTTGCGCCTCTGAAGTCTGAACTGGGGTCTTCGATGTACGTTATTGCAATGCAATGCAATGCAACGCAAGGACGACATGTCATAGGAAGAAGGGATGGCCTCCCTGGACGACCCCCACACGCAAGGCCACCTCAACCTCTACGGTGGCCTCGAGGGCGTGGCCCGGCACCTGCCCGTCCTGACGCTCTTGGAATTCCGGACCGGCAAGGCCGAGCTCACGCTCGTCAAGGCGCTCATGGACATGAACCAGGAGCCGTCGACCCTAGAGCTTGTGTACAACGCCCGTCCCGGGATCAGGAACGTCACCGCGGAGGTGCACGCCTAGCTGCAGCAAATCGCGCTCATGGGCGCCAACTAGACCTCCTGAACTGCACCTTAGTACCAGAGAAACCAAAGAACCGAACGGGTATTTTTTCTAATTTGGTCTCCCACCGGCGCAAAGGTTTGATTGATTGGGTTCTATTCTATCTAGGGACATTCTAACAAGATTTTGGAACTCGGGCAAATTAAATTGAATATAATCATCTCTATAATTATACTAAACTTTTATATTTTTTGATAATATTGTAATTTTAAAACTATGAGTTCTATATTACTTGGTTAGCATTGTTAACCATACAATAAGATTACTCAATATTTATTACTGTGTTTTACGCTATAAAGTTGCAATTTATATCATTGAAGATATATATCTAGGTTGTGCAAGTCGTTTTTTCCATTCTGACGTATTTTCTTAGCAAGATACATAACCACCTTAAATGTGAAAATAAAAAATAAGAAATGCACACGTCCTTGAATTTTTTCTTACAAAAATGAATTCTCTTTTGTATATGTATATTATTGTGTTAATTTTCTTTTGAATTTTTATATTATTAAATATAATGGAAGAGATTACAACCTTAGATCCTAACAAATATCTTAATAAATGTGTATAGTGTATGGTTGGGAAGCAATATATAGAAATTTCTGAAGTATACATTTCACAGTTGGCGTGATTATTTTTCTGTGGCCAAATGTGTCTTAAATGTGGGTTCAGTAATAAGTTGACAATATGTTAATGATCTACTTTTATTTAAATAGCACCACTTATAGTTATCAATGTCGAACATAAATTTTGTATCGGTTCTATTACTTTTGCACACAAAATTCAATATTTCATATCCTCACCACGATGAGCCTTCGTATCACATGGTACATAGTTTCTCATGTTAGTTTTCAAATAAAGTTATAAATGAAATTAAAATATATGTACCAATCCTTTAAATACAACATTATAAGGTATTCACAAAGATTCTCACGTTCAAATTATACTTGCCACCGCCGATCTAATTGATTTGTTCTTACATTATGGCATATTATATTGTTTCACCGTGTGCAATTGTGCATGTAACGGAGGTCGACTTTGTATGGTATAAATTTCAATAATATCTTATGTGTGACTAATAATAGTATAAGAGTTACAACTACAATTTAATATTCGAGGCCCTTGTCCTCTTGGGGGCCGGGGCGGTCGCTATGTTTCCTGCCATATATGGACCGGCCCTGATTTTATCCTTCCTCGGTTGAGTTCAATTCGGTTTCCTCTGAATCACGCTGTTGTGATCTTGGCAGTGATGTGCTTGGTACTACTACAGTACTAGTGCTAAAGAACAATGATTTAATCAAGAGTTTAGTATGTGACTTGTGCTTGATTGTTAATCCTTTAGCTGACTCTTTGCTACATAAGGCATTGTCGTCCCTTTGCTGCACCATCTGGGTGTTTTTTTTTTTAACAAGGGGAAGGACCCCGAAGGGTCCAGACTACATTAATTGGTGGGATTACAGATTACAACAAGGACCTCAAAGAAAAGGAAGATTACAACCAAGTCCCTGGCTATTACAAAAAGGACCTTAACTAAAGAAAAGGGAATGCAATCAGGTCCTACTCCACCGAGAACGAACAGCTCGACACAGCGGCCATCGACACCATCGCCGGGGACATGACCACTTGGAGACGGAGCGACGAAAGATGCCACAGCGGACCTGAAGAAGGACCTCCGTAATGGCACGCCGGCTGGAGGTTGAAGACGCTCTGGTGCAGGAAGCACCACAGCACGGAGTGGCCCCCTCGGCCAAGAATAACAGAGGCGCAAACTCGCCACCGTTGATGAACTCCGCAGGTCGCAGCCAGAAGATCTCCCCATGGAACTTCAGATCCAACTCGCCAGTCCTTCTTCCCGCAACCACTGCGGCGTAGAAGAACGAGCTCTTCAGCTCCAGAAGTTCCACCATAGAACCTAGCCTCCCGCCGCCAAATGAAAGACGCCAATCCACCATCAAACTATGAGCTCATGCCACTAGCCAGAGGAGGCAGATCGAAGAAAAATATGCAGCAGAAAACTAGGGGCCTGGCCTTATTAGGGAAGCCGCCAGAACTTCTCTCCATCGTCAGCTCCATCCACAGGAGAACAACCTCAAGAAGAAGAAGAACAACCCGAAGACAGGGCTGGCCAGAGAGCCCCAACTCTATGCTTCCGATGCGTACCTTATGTGGAGAGATGCGCGACTCCGTCGACTTCGCTTGCAGCACCGCCTGCCACCAGTGGACTGCAGCTAGGAGGAAGAAGGCTCAATTGTCGATAAGCGGCAGCTTTAAGTCCGATGAGACCATGTGATGAATGGTCAGTAGAGTTTGTTATAGTATGTGTTACTTGCACGCTAATTGTTTCTTAATCTTCCGCTGGCCGGTTTGTCCATATGCCATCGGTAGAATTCTACGAAATTTTTAAACACGAACTTGGCTGAAAATATGGTGGGATTCTAGAATCTGGATGATGTTGAAAATTATTGGGCTTATAGTAACATCTTATATGTTCAAAGATCCTGAGATGAAGTATTGGTCTTGATTGAGGTGAATTTCATAATTAAGCTATGCTTGTGATTGTGAGTACAGTGATGTGCTTGGTACCTAGTACTGAAGAAGGGTGATTAGGAAGTATAGTATCTTCATGGGTTTGCTTTTTTTTTACGCCCCTACTGTTTAATTTTCTATTTTCTCATAAAACACACGCGTATTTACAATGGATCGGGAATGTTCAATAAAGGAAAATTACAAAGTATCTAGCCATTGCTGCATGCCTTCCTTTAGGCCTGGCTTTGCTCTATGCACAACAAGTGCAAAGCTTTCCTTGAAGAACCTGAAGCATTCATTGATATCCAAATCTTGATTATCGACGATTTCCTTCATGGGTTTCCTTGTTGATCAGTTAATCGTCTTCAGTGGCTATGTCATTATAATTTTACTGTCGTCAGTTCATTGCCTCCTTGAAACTGGTTTTTGGTTAAGCAGTTGTCTTGTCGATAAACAACACGTGAAAGTGATGAGCATATCAAGAATGGATATCATGCTTATTGTTAGTCTCTTAATCTAAATCCTCAAAGCAGAAATGGAACTTTTGCTGGTTCATCCATCTGCCCTCGGTACAACGTATCGCTTATGTCTTTTGGCTGAATATACGGTGGTCGATCGATCTCTAGACTATGTTGAGGATTACTGAAGTCATAGTAACTATTTTCTGTTAAAAAATATCTTGAACTGGACTGTGTGTTTGTCAGAGCCAGGTTTAGCTCCAAGGAGAAACTCATGGTAGGGCCTGGTAATGGCATTGATGAACGCATAATGGCTTTACCACTAGGTTGCCCGCACTGTTGTGTTTGATAATTGTTTTCAATCTAATTAACAGTTTAAAAGTAATTTTGAATTCATATTTTGCTTTAAAATTTCGTACGTATTTACCGGTAACCGCGGTAATTGTAAATCCCGAGCGCTCTCGGTATATTTTTTGTCTTTTAAAAGATTTGAAAGAAAATTCCTATGTGTAGATAATGTCGAGGTTTACCACTGTGCAAAATGTGAATGAATAATTCGTTATATTTTGACCTGAGCAGAAAAGACAAATGTGCATATCTGGGTAAGTGAAAAGTTTCAAAATCTTGAAATTTTGTCAGATTTATCATTTTTGTTTAGCCTAATAAAATACGAATGTTTGCCTTGAAAATTTATATTGTGATGGATCTCGACATTATCTATATCTAGATATTTTTTCAATTTTTTTGAAACACAAAAGTACATATTTGTATTTTTTGAAAACCGAGCTACATGTAGCTCTGCCTCCAAAGGATTCAAATATAAATGTGGTGATTAATCATTGGTGAATGTAAATTATGGTAATTGATTGTTAGTGTGAAAGGAAATGTAAATTATGATGATGCTTGGTCATAGATGAAAAAAGAACTGTAAATTATATAGGAGGAGGAACATGGAAAATGATGGACAAATGGTGAGCGAAACACAGTTTGACATGGAAGGAAACACACCGTTTTGTAGATAACAGAGATAGAGAAGTGATTTGATTAGAGAAATGCTTGGTGTTCTTTGGAATCCTTCATCTTTTGTCATTTTAAATTCGTTTTCCGGGAAATCTAGGAGACTTGTTTGGACTCTATTTGCTGCTCAGAGTTAGGGGTAGACACGAAGCTCGAGGCTCGAGGCTCGGCTCGGGCTCGACAAGGATCGGCTCAAAGGTCGAACAAACCAAGCCTAAACCTTCGGGGCAAGGCTCGAGACTCGACAAGCCGGCTCGGTAAAGTTCGCAAGCCATTCGAGACGAGCCGCGAGCTTTCTGAGCCAAACCTCGAGCCCGTTTTGTAGAGCATGATGTCCTGCAAGCCGAGCCAGGCTCGACTCGGTTTTCCCCGAGCCTGTTTGAGCCGAGCCACGAGCCGGATCGGCTCGGCTCAATTCCACCCCTACTTAGAGTTGGGCGCTCTGGCAAAATAGAAACAAATTTTCCATAGAAGCTCAGTTTTCGCGACAACCAGCTGAATGCACTTTCAAAATCTTCTTCTTTCTGCAGCACTGATGACCGCTGGCAAGAAGTAAGGACCTACACCTGCTGGACGAGATGTTGCTGCTGATCAAGACGATGCTGGCTTCGACCTACACCAGACGATCTGAAAGCTTTTAGCTGTTGTTTTGGTTGTTTTTTCATGCTTGATCCCTACTAGCCACATGTGGCTTAAAACTCTATATTCGTATGACAATATGTAAACTGGCAACCCCAGTTCCCTACTATACTCTGAGCTCGTGATCCAGAGCTTTATTAATATTAAAGCTGGGCTATAAAAACCTTTTATCTAAAAAAATGATGAGGGCATCGTTGGCATCGTGTTGGTTGGGTGACACGCTAGAACATATTTAAATGATATGTAAAAGTCTAAGTTAGTGTTAACTAGACCTATATGCCGTAATGTGTTTCGGCCGAGCCTCCAATAGGCCGGTTTGTATCCAGTTCGAGTCCAACTAGGTTTAGGAGTTGTGTTAGGTTTGGTTTGGGGTTTGTCCAACCGACTAGGTGTTGGCCTCATATATAAAGGAGTCCACGGCTAGGGTTTTAGGGAGTCGAAAATTATGTAGAACATTGTGTTCAAGGTTGCCTCCATCCCAAGGGACCGACGTGTATGACGGCGTCTTGGATGTTCGTTAGTTATCCAATAAATTGAGGCATGAGTGTTGTTTAATCTGTCAAGAGTTATCGTGCATGGTGAGAAGGTCCTTGAATCTGTCAAGGGTTGTCGAGTTTGGCGTGAGGCGTGGTGTTTATCACCTCGTTGCTTGTCGTGGAATTCATTCTCTCGTTTTTCAGGTTGCGTGGGTTGCTCCTGTGATTGGAAGGATAGTTATCCGGTGGTTACTGCGGTGAAAGATCGGGCAAACATCCATATCAAAACGAAGTGATTTGAGATGAAAGTTGTCGTTCTTTGATGCCACACCTCTTCCATTCCAATTCTCTATTCGATATTATTTTTTCAAATATCACGGTCTAGGTGTTCCATTTTGCGCTGCTACTTTTTTTCTTTCTTTGAAGGGGTGCCTTTATGTTTTCTTGTTTTGTTTTTTGAGAAGTTTCCGAAGGGGTGCCCTTGTGTACCATGTAAGCTGTGGAATGGGTCTCATTCTATAGAATGTTGTTTTTTAGGGGGGGAGGGTCTTATTCTATAGATAGGCTAAATCCTTAGCATGGCCCAACAGCAGATTTTTCCCTTGCTACGCTTATTCCAGTTTCCATTCTGCCCCCGAGGCTCGTTTAGAAGCTCAGTTAGAGCAACTCTAGTAGATACCGGAAAAGTTGGTACTGGAAAATATGTTTCCGGTTGAACTGAAAACTTATTTCGGTATGAAACGAGCTGGGAAAGAACAGATACCGCAACCCGTACCAAAAAACAGCCTTTTCCAGGTGGAGCCCACCTTAGTGGGGAATCCTTTCTTTTTTTTTCAATTTCCCCATCGTCTTCCTCCGCACGCGCACACTCGCCCGCATGCCTGCGCGCCCGGCAGCTCGCCCGGCCGCTCGCCCGCCACTCGCCCGCCGCTCGCACCTGCGCGCCCGGCCGCTCGCCCGCCGCCCGTTTGCCTGCTCGCCGGCCAGCTCGCTCGAGCCCTTCCGCTCGCTTGCCTGCTCACCAGCCGGCCGCTCGCTTGCCTGCTCGCCGGCCAGCTCGCCGGCACGCTGGCTTGCTCGCGCCCGGCCGCTCGCCCCCGCGCTGGCTCGCATGCGCGCCCGGCCGCTCGCTCGCCTGCACGTCTGCCGCCCGCTAGCCACGCTCCGGCGCTTTTGACCTGCACGATTTTGTCAAAATCGACCGGAATCGACAAGCTGCGGTGAAATACTAATCGGATCTGGCCGGAATCGAGATGGTGCGGTGGAAGTTGGCCGGATTCCGGCGACTCCGCCGGCGGTCGGTGAACGGTTGAGCTGAAACTTCCCTCTCGCCAACGGCCGTTTTGCTATCCAGTTCACAGCAAAAATTCTCTCCAAAACCCAACAGGTTGGGTACCGGGAGAAATATCCTGCTCCCCGGAAAAAATTAGGATACAGTACCATATAGGGTATCTGTTCTGGCCAAAAAAAATCCCCGGTCCCGGAAAAAAGCAGTTATTTTCCGGGACGGGGGCTTATCTGGTATCTGCTAGAGTTGCTCTTAGACCAGAACAGGCATAGGCCGCCGGAAAGTGGTTTTTGCACCCGAGCACCGGTGCTCCTGCCAACATAAAAAATTCGAAAAACACATTTAAAAGTTTCAAAAAAATCTAACAAAAATCATGCATATTCTCAATGATGTATATAACAAGTGTGTAAAATATCATTGCGAAATTATCTATATTGTAGTCTACACAAAAATGACAAAATTGTCATTTTTGTGTAGGTTGAAATATAAAGTATTTCACATTGTTATTTTTCACGTCTATAGGATACATCATCTAGAGCATGCATGATTTTTTTTTCAGATTTTTTTAAAACTTTTAAATAAGTTTTTCTAATTTTCTAAGTTGGCAGGAGCACTAGAGCTCGGGTGTACGAAATCTTTACTCCATAGGCCGCGGCTTATATTGGGGAGAAATCGGCCACCCCTGCTGAATATCCGGAGGAGCTGCGTCAGCCTCACGTTTCACTGAGTGATGACTCGTCCAACATAGGGGTAGGGGTGTAAGTGGGATCCCACGAAAATCTTATTCATTTTGTGATTTATAGTGTAAAGTTTCATCTTAAATTTTTATACACTAGAAATAACAAAATGAACTATAAGTAGGATTTTGGTGGATCCCACTTGACACCTTAGTCCAACATCTTATATGTCTCGGGCGGTGTATCTTTGAGTGAGAATTGGGTCAAGGACAAGGTCACCGGCGGCACGTCTCTCTCTCTCCCTTGTTGGTTCGGCTAGTACTATCATAAATACTAGGACAATTTACGCGGCGACACGCCGCGCCCGTGTGGAAACCTGTCCGGAAAAACAAAAGCGGATAAATATGCATGAAATATATTTGAAACTTTTCTGAATATTGTTGAATATTCTTGGAAAAACAATATTACGCCGTGCCCGTGTGGAAACCTATCCGAGAAAAGAAAAGCAGATAAACATGCATGAAAATATATTTGAAACTTTTCTGAATATTTTTGGGAAAACAATATTTTCATATTGTTGAATATTTTCTGGGGGAAATATTTATTGGGAAATCTCCAACAAATTTTGTATGAAAAATATTTTAAACTTATAAAATTTGTTGAAGGAAAAATATTTTTTAAAAAAAATCTGCAACAAATCATGTATGAATTCTATTTTGAAACTTGTAAAAGTTGGTGAATATTTTTTTTTCTTGGGAAGAAAATATATATGGAAAACTAATCGTCTACAGTGCGCGTAACGTAGGCGCCTCGAGGGAATGCTGAGAAAAAATATTTTAAACTTGTAAAAATTATTGAATATTTTTCGGGGGAAAATATTTATTGGGGAAATCCAAATTTCATCCTTTTTATGTGTTATTAAAATTATGACAGATGGGACCCACATGTCAGGGTTTTATTATTTATGAAATTGTCTAGTAAAATTTTAGATAACTGACAGGTGGACCTGCGGTGACGTTAGCAAGTGACGTCACACGCCGGGAGCCATGCCCAGCTCTGCCGAGCTCGCGCTCGGGCAGGGGAGCAGGCGCGCGGGCCTGGGGCCACGCGGATCCGCTGGAGGGCGTTGAGGCGAGCCAGGCGGGCGCCTCGGACCAAATGCTCGCCGGGGCCGCCGGCGGCGAGCAAAGCCGCGTCGGTGGACGGCGAGCACGGCGACGGCGAACCAGAGCGCGGGGAGGACAGGGAGGGGGTCCTACGGGACCGGCGGCTCACCAGGAAGACGAAAGAGGGGTCGGGGAAGCCGGGGAAGGTCGGAGTTGACCGGAACGACTTCGGCGGCCGGCGGCCGGAGTCGGGGAAGATGCACAATTTATCGACGATTTCGGGCGTCCCGGCTCGCGTAACTCGTGGAGGAAATAGAGGAGGCGACGGCGGAGCCCTTGGCGGTCTTCTATTCGTGGGAGGAGGCCTGCAACGGCGGCGGTCCGCGTCGGCGCCGGCGGTGGCTCCGTCCGAGCGGAGGAGGAAAAGGGGGAGGAGGAGGCTGAAAACACTGTAGACATCTACAGTGATGAACAGTGGCCGAGCGCTGTGGGAGCGAGAAATTGCTTGTCTTTGATATAGGTAGGTAACATAATTTTTGGGAGAACAAAAAAAAATTCAAAAAAAAACCAAAAAAAAATTTCGAAAAAAAAGAACACTGTAGATGTGCGGCACTGATATAGGTAGGTAACATAATTTTTGGGAGAACAAAAAAAAATTCAAAAACAAAAACCTAAAAAAAATCGAAAAAAAGGAACACTGTAGAAGTGCGGTACTGTAGCATTCTACAGTGCGCGCGACCTGGGCAGCACCACAGGCCGCTGAGATGGTCAGGAATTATATATAGTATAGATGTGTGCATGGCTGTCCAGGGAGAGAAAATGAATAGACCTCCCTAACCCTATCTGCCAGTGGGCCTGTAATGAGAGGGAAGCCACACGATTTTTTGGGGAGCGTCTTCATGTGACTACTCGTATTCTTCTTCTCCAATGACCACGTCGATTACGACATGTTCATCGTCTCAGAACGATGTTTTGCTACATCTACATCAACGTTCTCATCATCATTGCTCGTTGTCGGTTCTACTACACCTTATGTACAGATCACCCTATCATGGTTCTGATATTTATTCTGCACTTGGTAGTTGAACTATGTGCGTAGAAATGCTAGTTACATGAAATTCTTGTGTGCTATAGTTTATTTTAGTACATATGTCATGATATTTATATGGATTAAATTATTGAAAATCATTTATTTCGAGCACGCACTTATGATATTTTTACACAAGGCAAACTATACAAGTTTGCACCTAATCTCTACAACATATAATCCAGCTAGAATTGGTGAGCTCTCCTTGCTCTACAGATTTGGACGTCTCTGATTTGTTGGATAAAAAGTTTATTCATCTTAACCATTCATTTAGTCGGTTTAGACATAGTCGGTTGGTCTCACCACCTTGGCTGCCTGGCTGTCTCCTATTCGCCCAGGTCTCCTCCTTCTCCTCCTCCTCGGCTTTCTGGAACCTTTTTCCAATCGCTCACATGTTCTCTCACATCATCACGAGTGGAGTGGCTGGGGGCTTGCGGCTTGGATTCAATCGCCGGCGACGGCGACCAAAAAATGGCACAACCGCCCTTTCCCGCCTCTCTTTCCAAAGCCGCCTCCTTCCCTTGCTCCTCGGTTCAGATTTTGATGAGTTCAATGAACACATGGTCGCTGTCCACCTCTTCTAGCGATCTCGACGAGGACGTCAGCATCCGGCGCGCCCCGGCGCCCTCGCCGTCGTCTTCGTCCAAGTCCAACACCGCGGCGCCGGAGCGCCGGCCGGCGAGGGCGGCACCAGGTTGGGGCGCTGGTTGGGGGTGACACGACGACGGAGGCGGCGAGCTGGTCGCCCACGCAGCGAGGCAATGGGTGGCGACGACGGCGCAGACCCTGAAGGACCAGCTCGTGCAGGAGCAGCGGGAGGCTGCCAACGCACTCTTCACACACCGCTCCGCCGGCGGGGATGCTCTAGGGATCCGTCTTCCCGGATCCCGCCATCGTATCTCCGCGGAGAGGCATTGCCGTCGGGACGGCGACGTTGCCCGGTTCTCCAGGTTATCCACCGCAATTCCTTTCTCGGTTTGTGCTTCAACGCCTAGGCATTCCTTTTCTTTTTATGTATGATTCGCCACTAGCAATTTGGGCGGCGGCCTCTAACAACATCTTCCTCCCCGGATTCAGAAACTTGTGTGTAATCTGGTGCTCCCATGCCCTGATGCGTCCAATCCACAACCGGTCCCTTTCTTTTTTCGGGGCGATGAGCCCTAGCGAGATCTCAATGGTGAGGACTGAGGAGCCCTAGAGTCGTGGCAGATGTAGCGGGATGTCCCTAAGACCCTGATGCCTGTCGTCGACGAGGCAGACGTCAGTTCAACAACTACGGCTTCGGCCACAACTCCTCTGCCTTCCTCACCCGACAGCCCTATTAATTCCACATCTCCTTGCCAGTGCTCCCGATCGAGTAAGTAGTTGAACGGTAATCATAATTTTCTTCTTTCTTTGCCTGAGATGAACCCAGCAGCTAATAGGAATCACTAGCTGCAACCTCTCCCTGAAATCTTCGATATCTAAAGTACTTCTGTGTGTCCTATTGAATTAATTATTACTATGGGAGAACAAAATCTTATCTAGGCATGGCATAAACAATTTACCATGATTTTTCTTAAGTGCTCGAAACTGATGCAGTACACTAGTTCACTAATAAATCTGCCCTATTCCTAATCGCTTTATGTTTATTTTTTATCATCATTACCAAATTATGATAGACAACCTTGAAGGGTGGGAGGTAGTGATATTATTCTCTTAATCAGTTACCAACAAAAAATGTCTATTGTTGTACCTGAAACGAGGTTGCTAATATCCAAGACTTGATTTGAGTTCAATACTGGCTTACAATTGTGTTCATGTTTGTTCCTATTGATAAACTGCTATTACTTTTTTTTTACGAAAATAGCATGTGCTGGTTTCTATCGTTAAGAAGAACAATCGGAATACAGGGTTAGCTGGTTAGGGGCCAGGGTAGTTTCACAAATTTGAGGTTATACAGCTAAAATTAGGGCAAATGGTTTGGTCCAAATCAGGTGGAGCAGATAAAATGCTACTCCCTTCGTTCCTGAATATAGGGTGTATAGTTTTCTGCACGAATATTAAGACAAGGCTATTTTGTATACAATGGACTCATTTTTTTCAGGAAAAAATCTTGAGAGATGAGTTCTTAATAGGCATAAAATGTATACAGTCCGTTAAATCCCTCTTTTGAGACTAGGTTTTATTTTTTGATGGTCCAAATTGTCCATAAATAGCAAATACACCTTATATTATGGATTTTTCTTCAAAAACTATACACCTTACATCAAGGAACGGAGGGAGTATTACAATATCCTGCTTCTGCACTTGAGAAAAGCTTTAGACAAGCCAATAATTTAATAAACTTCTGTCTTTCTTACATACATGTATGTCATTTTTTGACTTCAGATGGACTTAATTCGCTGCGCTTGAAGTTCATAGCACGTGTTTGACCTTCTGATTATAATTCTGCAATTGTAATCTCATATCAAAGTTATGATCTATTTTTTATTGAAAATTATTGCAACTCAATTGGTTTAAAAAACGATGGCTGGTGATTCAAAAGCGGAGATAATGGACAATACATAGAGTGATGCAACAAGGTGTACTAAGTTAGATATGTTCCATGGTTGCTGAAGGCTACATTCTCATCTTCTGTTCATGTTCTCTTGACAGCTTCGTACGGGGAGCGGCTGGGATGCGGCAGAGCACGGATGGCAGCAGGTAGATCCGGATGTAGGGTGTTCCAACTTCTGTCAAGTTAAGGGGAGAGGGGGTGAAGATGCCTTCACCATGAACTTTGATTGTTCTGGACGTCTTAACAGGGGCAATGCTCTTCATTCTGAAGTTACATCCGGACGGAAAAGAAGGTATGGGGTAGATTTGATAAATTCATTACCTTAATGCTTGTTTGTAATATATGTGAAACCCTAACTATTGATATAACTGATCTGTAAGACTGCTTTTGGTTACATGGATTTTGTGTTTTCACAGATCACTTGTGCATTTCGAAGAGAATAAAAATACATACATTTCCGTTGAACTAGGGTCCCTATAGGTAGAGCACCAAGGGAAAGGATCGTAAGTCAGCCCGTGAATTGTCTCTGCCATCATATGATGAATGGAAAGAAGTCTGAGTTGTTGATCCAGTAGTTGGAACATCATTTGATTCGTTGGAAGAAGAGTACGAATTTTACAATTTATATTCCTGGGTGGCTAGCTGGATTTGGCATTCGATTTGCCGAGAGTAGGCTAAACGTTAAAAGGGTACAGTGCATGCAGGAAATCATCTGCAACTGCATGGTAAGTCTATATTCCAAAAATGGGATTTTCCATGGTAGTAGTAAAATAATATAAACATAAATTGTACACTACTTAATTTAAACTGTTTGGAGGGACACCTATAAAAGAAACAGCCGGGTCGAACAGGTGTGGTTGTACATCTCTGATTAGGTTGTTGAGAATAAAGTATAACTGGTCGTACATATGCCCGAACAACACACAACCATAAGATGTCGAAGACGTGCAGCGAGATCATACATTTTTCGAACTTTTTGCAGTCAGGACAAGGAGCACAGAATGTAGAATATAATGGATGAATATGACAGATCAACTATGTTTAACCAGTTTTATGCCTACCTTGATTTAAACAACAATCTATTGACCATATATTTAGGTAAGCATAACAAGCCGGGAATAAGAAGAGCTTGGACTTTGCGAGTACTATACTTCTTACCACGAGCTATGTTCCCTTGCTAAAATGTTAGATCAATTTCTCTAATAGGAAGATGGTGGTTTTAACTTGAAAATATTGCACCTATTTTAGGATGACTATAATATGGTAAGAATGGATTCTAATACTCTCATCTATCATTTATCTAAATGTATAGGTAAGTTTATGATGATTTCAGAGTAATGTTGACACCTTCTGTCTGATATGAAAATTTATCCCTTTGTCTCTAATGGATGATACAAATTTGTCGAAGAATCCATAAAATAATTTGTTCTGTCTATGCAGCTGTGCTATATGTGATGCTCCTAAAACAAATGAGCACCTCTCTATTGTCCATACTCTGGAGCAGTATAGTTATGATGTTAGGTCTGAAGTACTTCCCAAGCAAGGACATTCTTTCTCAGTATTATGCAGAAATGATTACTGACTTTGCTCGATGCCTTATCATTCAAAGTACGGAAATCAAGAAATGTTGATGCATTTAAAAATAACACAGCCTTACCAAAAACTAGCGAACTGTGTCATTCTGAAATTGAATGTTGAAATGTAAGGATGTCCTCATGTTAATCCTACACCTGCTCTTCATTCTTACTGTGATTTTCCTGTTCTGAAGCTGAATTTAGAACATCAAACGAGAAGCCATACGCTTCTGAATAATCGTGGTTCGTTTCTCTTAGGAAAAAACAACATACAAGCTACTTGCTCATTTCACACGTTTTTCTGCTCATGCGAGACAACTAATACATTGCTAAGCGTCCATATTATTTGTTGTTTGCATCCAGGTATATGTTGCTGGAGATTTGTTGATGACGGTCTAAACATATTAAAATCTCTTAATGAGTTATTACTCATGAAGAAATTCTCACGAGCATAAGATCCAATTTCTTTGTGTTATATACATTATCTCATATATATTATCAAAGAATAGATAAGGAACAATTTCCAACATAGTAAATAGTTCATATTCCTTGGTATTGACGGATGGTTCCGATAATAATATGTGCTTATTGACCCCCATTCTTCATGAATTAAAGTCTGGGACATCAGATGAACCATAAAGTCTGTTGTGGCCTTAATTGTGTCAGAAATCGGTATGTTGCTGTAGATTGTTGTGTTTATTTGTTTTTTCTTTAGAGAATGTAAATCAGATATGCCGGTCCCGGACCTTGAGATTACTAAGTTGCAGTGCCTAGCATTGTCCAGGCAAGATCCACTTTTGGTTCTTATATTAGTGCTTCTTCCTTTAGTTGTCTCCAACTTATTATTTTTAGTTCCAACTATAGTTCGGGTTGTTCTGATTTGCACTATGGATCAACTGAACATTGTATTGACATAGCAGGGTTCTGAATTTGTATTGTGGGGGGGCACAAGGGACATCTTTTAATGGCCAAGAACAATTAAATCATTTGATGACATAAACTACTGAATAAAGAAATACTCCTACCGTACATGATAAGATTTTTTGGATTATAATAAAATATCACATATATGATCTTTAGTTGCCTTCTGGAGGGTACCTCAACTACTAGCATGATTTTAAGTTTATGGATAATTGCTCACGGAATTCTCATGTTTGATTGCATGTTACGAGTTCCCCATTCATGAAGCTAAACTTTTTTTTTTGCGAGTGAAGGGTCGCATTACAATTATCCAAGACTCTTACAGAAAAGCCCAGAAATAAAGAGAAATACAAACGAAGTCCTTCTAGGCTTCCGCTTCGTCTCCGAGAAGCAACACGCTACGCCGGCATGGCCAACCGCCACTCCTCCATGAAACCTTGGACTGGGAGAAGACCCCAAGCGGTTGGGGGGTCGACGCTCCTCGGCACCAGAGTGCCTCCATCTTGCACCGCAGACGACGAGGCGATCTTGGACAAAAGCGAACGAACCTTCGAGATCCACAAAAGCTGGCGCCGCCGTCCCACGGTCACCGGCGAGGGGAAAGGTCACCCGAGAGCTCCACCGAGCCGCGAGCGAACTGAGGGCAGCAGATCCGCGGCGAAGCTCCTCAAGAGCCGCACCATCGGAGGGGAAGACCACCGCCGACAAAACACGCCACTCCGGCACCGCCGCACCCTCCACAGCGCCGCCAGCTAGCCACCCACACACACCTAAGCTATAGGCACACCGGGATCCGTAGATTCCCCGTCCCGGAGGGCGAGGGATCCAACGGATCACCGGCGGCGAACCTGGTCGCGCGGAGTCGCCCAAAAAAACACCTTTTCACTGTAGACGGGGAAAAGGAAGAGGTCCAAGCTCTCTGGACAAGATTCATGAAGCTAAACTTGATATACATGTTATGCATTTCCAATCTTGCAGTCGTGGTTCCACTATTTCATGATTTTTCATTGCCGACAGGCTGAGATATGCCTTGGCAGGAGGCCGTGGATTCATGAAGTGTTTCCCTCTCAGAGTTATGAAGGCAATGATTATAGGATAGGTAAGGTATGTAGCAGCCAGCAATTACACACTATAATTTTTGTTACCAACTTAGAGATCTGTTGTTTCTGTCTTCTGAGAAGTTGCACCGGTTTGTAATACATGATGTCACATAATTGTACAAATTTGGTTCCCGTGAGAGTAGAATATCTGAGACCTGGGTCATATTGCCTTGATTGAAGCAGCGAAGGAATAACCAAGAGCAAGCCAAACCTCTATTACCGGTAGATGAAGTGCTACCAGCATTTGCTAAAGGTGCATGAGAATATCTTGCAGGAACAATTATGGAAAAAACGGTAGTTGAGCTAACGACTCTGTCTATTTAGCCAGTGTCACATTGTTACAATTTAATTTTGTACAGCATTCCTTGTTTGGTCGCTTCATATTCTTGGGGCAACTTCGCACGGCGAATTCTTTGTCATGTCAATCACAATGACAATGCTTAGAAACAACGGGCGCAGCAAGGCGCGCCCT
Source organism: Poa pratensis (assembly GCA_947311845.1). NCBI lineage: Eukaryota > Viridiplantae > Streptophyta > Magnoliopsida > Poales > Poaceae > Poa > Poa pratensis. Next base: position 15,732,503 of record CAMZMU010000116.1, on the reverse strand, counting down.
TTCCTTCTAGGTTGCTATAATGCTCAAGGATATATACTCCCTCCATCCGACAATATAAGGCACGCTATTTTTTTATGGTGTTTGATGTTCAAATTTGACCACTAATATATATAAAGTTATACATATTTAAAATGTATAAATGGTACCGTTAAATTCGTCTCGCAAAATCCTTTCATTTCATATATCATTGTACTAATTTTGTGGACATATTATAAGTAAACATTATAGTCAAAATTAAACGTCAGCGAAATTTACGGACGCCTTATATTTATATTTTGAGATGGATGGAGTACATTTTTTTCAAAGGACTTCTTATTTTTTGAGAGGCAAATCAGTTCCCTCATTAATCAGTATAATACACATTCTAAGATAAAGGATGGCCAAAGCCTGGATGACAGAAAGAGGTAAATCTTATTCATTCGCAACAAAAAGAAAGAGGTAAATCTGCCCCATACAAATCCCGGTCAAAAACCACAGCTCTCTTTCACGTATTAGATTGGGCCCATTAGATTGTGATGGGCCCCCAGGATTCCCCACTCCCATCAGTAGCCTTTTTTCCATTTCTTCTTTCCACACCTAACCCCGGGTACCAACTGGCTCTCGGTGTTGGCTCAGGCCCGGCCTGCCCGCCGCTGTCTCCTCCCATCCACGCTAAACGGACTGAGATCCAGTGCCTCGCTAGAGGCAAGGCACCTTGCCTCTAGCGAGGCACCGGATCTCAGTCCAAGCGAGGGAGTGGTGGTGGTGGTGGTGGTATAATTGGGGGTCTGGATGCGGTGTCATTAACTAATGCTTCACGCCGACGAGTCAACGACGAAGCGGGCGTTAGCGTCTGGGTGGTCTCCGCCGGCAGCGGCTGAGCGGTTTGGTGTGGTTTAGCGTGGACTGAGATCCAGTGCCTCGCTAGAGGCAAGACACGATGTGCCTCGAGCACCAGTATCCACCATCCATCCTCATCCAACGGACAACAACGCCCAACAGCTCAAGTGAGTCATGTTGCAGACAGAAAACGTGGTCAGGGAAACATATTTCCCGGAACTCAAGCGTGAAATTACGCCGCCGCCGCTGCATCCTTGTTACTGGAGCCGCCGCCGCTGAATTAGAGTGAGCTCCTGCCCCAAAAACGGGCTCTACAGCCCCTTCAGCCCACCTCTGGCTGCTCCCTCCGTCCTCATCCGGCGACTAGCTCCGCCGCCTCCGACGGCCGCCGCTGGCTGCCCTCTCGACGCCACTTATGCCCTGTCCAACCTTTCAACACAGAGGGCGTCCTTTTCCACTATCAGACAGGATTCCAGTAGCAATCCGTAGTCATTTTTCTTCAAGCAAACAATCTCAGCAGCTACTGAACAATTGCAGAACAAAGTCCAACATTCAGACTTCTAGTAGCAGAAACTGAACATGTACATGGACATTTAGTTAAAGTACGAATGGTTAGGAACATATTCTTAGTAGAAGGAAATTGAAACAGCATCGATTGTTAGTAGTAGAAGAGCAATTGAAATTTTAATACATTACAGGGACAGATTTTTAGTAGCAGGTTTTAATGGGGCGGGAGGAGGAGCCCGTCAGAAGTGGGGCGTCGAGCTTGCTGGAGCAATTTCCTACGATGGCGGCGATGGATCTTGCTCTCCTCCCATTCCAACGGCGGCGCCGACGGTAGAGCTCCGAACGAGAACTCCCGCTTAATTTCCCCTTCCCGTCTTGATGCCTGGCTCACTAGCTGGGACTTGGCTGGAAGCGAACGAAGAAGGGATCCTTGGTCTGTCGCGCGTTGATGTCCGTTGGATGAGAATGAATGGTGGATCCTGGGGCTCGAGGCACAGCGTGCCTTGCCTGTAGCGAGGCACCGGATCTCAGTCCCCCTCGCTTAGGGCATCTCCAGTTGTCCCCCCCCAGCGCCCCCAGGAGGCGAAATAGCGCCGTTTGGCCCAAATAGCGCCGTTTTCCTCCCAGTCGGCCCCCCAGGAGCCCAAATAGCGCCGTTTAGCGCTGTTTTAGCGCCGGCGCACCCAGGCGGAACCCAGCCCATTGGGTTGCGCCTAGGGGGGTCGGCGGAAGGGAAAACGCGCGTGGGCCAGCATCGTCGGGGAGACGGGCATTTCCAACCCCCCGCCTCGCCCTTTCCTCTATCCCGCCCCGTCGCCGCCATTTCGCCGCCGGCACCACCCCTCCCCCCTCCTCTAGACGCAAGCAGCTAGAAACCCCACCATCTCGCCCAATCCACGCCGCGCGGCGCCTCTCCCCCTCCCCGTGATCTAGCCGGAAGGAAGGCTCTCGGGAAGGCTCGCGCCCACCTCGCCTGCTAGGTGTTCGGCGTTTGTCCGCCCAGCCATGGACTCCGACGACGAGGAGCTGCTCGCCGAACTGCTCGATGAGGAAGCCGAGGCCGCCGTCGACGATGAAGAACACTTGATGATCCTCGCGTGCCTCGCCGGCCGGCTCGCAAACGACGAGCGGTCGCGGCGTGGTGGCTTGGTGCCCGGTCGCCGCAAGAGCAAGCCAAGGCAGCGCTACGAAGGGTACTGCATCCTCTACTCCGACTACTTCGCCGATCATCCTGTGCAAGACGAGGCCGTGTTTCGGCGCCGTTTCCGGATGAACCGCAAGCTCTTCCTCAACATCATGCATGCCATCCGGGAGTTCGACACCTACTTCAAATTGAAGAAGGATTGCACCGGTACGGTAGGCTTTACCTCAATTCAGAAGTGCACGATGGCCATGAGGTTGCTTGCATATGGTGCTCCCGTGATTCGCAGGATGATTATCTGCGCATGTCCGAATCCACTGCCATTGATTGCTTGAACAAGTTCTGCCGGGCAGTGGTGGCGGTGTTTGGGCCAAAGTACTTGCGATCACCCAATGCGGAAGACACTGCTCGGATCCTAGCTTGCAATGAAGCAAGAGGCTTTCCTGAGATGCTTGGAAGCATCGACTGCATGCATTGGGCATGGAAGAACTGTCCATTTGAATGGCAGGGGATGTACAAAGGTCACAAAGAAGAGCGCAGTGTGATTCTTGAGGTCGTGGCTACACATGATCTATGGATTTGGCATTCCTTTTTTTAGTATGCCAGGAACTCACAACGACATCAATGTGTTGCAGTGCTCGAATGTCTTCGCCAAACTTGTTGAAGGTCATGCCCCTCCAGTGAACTACGAGATCAATGGGCACCAGTACACAAAGGGCTACTACCTTGCAGATGATATTTACCCGAAGTGGTCAACATTTGTGAAGATCATCTCCAACTCTGTGCCAGGAAGCGCGAAAGTTTGGTTTTCCAAGTGCCAGGAGGGTTGCAGGAAGGATGTTGAGCGGGCATTTGGTGCGTTGCAGTCTCGATTCGCTGTTGTCCGGTACCCAGCCATGACTTGGTCGAAGGCCAACATGTGGGAGGTGATGAACTGTTGTGTGATCTTGCACAACATGATCATTGAAAGTGAGCGGGATCATCCGGTGCCTGAGACTACTGAGCCATACTACCGACAGGGTCCTCTTGCAGATGTAGATCACCAGGTGCCGGCAATATGGGCAGCCTTCCTCGCTATGCGCCAGGAGATTCGAGACCCTGCATCACATACACAACTGCAGGATGATCTGGTGCAGCACTGAGCGCAAAGGCAATGGCAATGCCAATGCCGGCAATGCCAATGCCTAGTTTGATTTGTTCTATTTGCTTCCATTGTTGAACTATTTGTGTGTGGATTTGTATGTTAAACTATTCTTATGTGTAAATTTGTATGTCGAACTATTTTAAATGTGTCGGCCTTTGTTTATGCGAAATATGCCCAAAACTTACTGGCTGGGACGGCTTACCCTCAGGCGGGCCAAAATAGCGCTGTTTTTTTCGGCCTGGCGCACAACTACTGGAGATGCCTTAGCTTTTGCCTCCTCCTTCTCTCCCCGCCCCGCCGTCGCCGCTGCTTCCTCCCTCCCTCCCTCCCTCAGCTCACGGCATATAAAAATCGCCTGCCGCGACACCTCACACTGACACCGCCCCTTCCCGACGAAAGAATCACGCGCACATTTCACACTGGATGGACTTGCGCTGACCGCCGCCGCTGCTGCTGCCGTTCCGAAGCTACTACCCTGAGGCGGCAACGAGCGGAACTGGATTCGGATCGGGAGCAGACACCCCGCCCGCTGTCTCCAGGGAGAAGAAATTTCAGCCCTCAGGTACTTCAAATTCGCCTTCTTTCGTCGTCCTTACCACCGGGGCGCGAGTAATCGGTAGAGCGGGCGTTTTCGCTTCTGGAGCTGCTCGTCTTGATCGGTCTCCTGAGCCGTGTCCCCGCGGTTTCCCGGCTGGCTCGCTCTCTGCTTTGCCAGATCTGAGAGCCGTCGGCAGGCACGCACGCGTGATCTCCAGTGTCTGATTGCTTGTCTTCGCTGCGGCCGGGTTGCGGCTGCGGTACTGCTCATGCCAGATCTGAGAGCCGTCGGCAGGCACGCACGCGTGATCTCCAGTGTCTGATTGCTTGTCTTCGCTGCGGCCGGGTTGCGGCTGCGGTACTGCTCATGCCCCGCCGCCGCCGCTGCTAGCTCCTCCGCATCGCCTGCCCCTGCTCGCATCCTCCCCGCATCGCGCTAGCTGCTCTCCCGGCGCCGCACCCTCCCTCTACTTGCACCTCCCCGCATCGCAGCAGCCTCTGCTCCCGCACGACGACCAACGCCAGACGCTCCTCTGCACTTCTCTGCCTCCATAGACATGTCAAGATTTTTTCTCCCTTTTTTTTTTATGCATTTGATTCTTGTGTGCAACAAAGTTTGGATGTGTTGATGTGTGCAACAGAAACTTAGATTGTGTTGTTGCGTGTTAATTTCAGTGTTGATCCCGGAGGTGTATTTCAAATTAATTAGATGTTCAATCCTATTTGACGATTGTAGACGGAAGAAAAGTCTATCGGAACCTGGTCTTTTATGGTGGATCGTGGTCTTTCCGTGGTGCCCTTGATTTCAGAATAAGAGATAACACAACTGTTGATACAGTGCTAATCTAGGCTAATAAGGTTTGGTTGTGACAATTGAGAAGGAAATACAAAACAATGATCTACTATTCTTCAACCAAATTTAGTGCATTTGGGTGTGAGGTCCATGATGTTATGCTGCCTATGTATTCAAATTGTTGTATAGTGCTCTGAACCACTATTCTGATCCTTTTGGTCATCTACAACTTTTATGTATTGCGGCTGAACATCTATCTATTGTGTGAAATATTACACCACTGTCATCTGTTCTATTGTTTGTATTTTTGTGCTGAAATGCTGATGAAATATTGTCAAAATCGTGTCGAAATGCTATGAAATGCTGCTAAAATGTTGCTCATTTGTTGTTGAACAGGAAGTGCTGAAATGATGCTCAATGATGTTGAAGGAAGATAACAGACATGTGAAGAGGTAAGGCTTTTGTGTCTTTCTTTGAAGATGTTAGTCTCAGTTAGTCAGTTGTGGTATTTTGGCATGAAAAACTAAAGTGGAGTGGTATTTTGGCACTTCGGTTTAACTAGTGGTATTTTGGCTCTTTCGGTTTTCAGTAGTGGTATTTGGCCTATTCTCTCCATATGTTATGTCACCATGACAGTAATTTCCTCTGTTACCAAATTGGTCAGCACAGTGAAGCACACAGCTCATCTCTACCTTTTTTTCTTCTTCTTTTCTTGCTGGCATCCAGTTAAACAAGAGCAATGGAGAAGGTTCCCTTCTCTCGAGCTGAGTGTACTTGCTGAGTTATTATTGAGCCACTAGTAAACTCACGTCTTGATAAATGAAAAAGTGCAGTCAAAACGATTTGTAAACTATATCCCTATAATAAGTTCGTATGTAAAATTTGCATGTGCACAAACAATGAGTATTACAATTTTAAGCATACATGAAGTAAGTCTGAAAACCAAATAAGGTCACCAAATATAACACTTTCTAACATGCAACACAGTCTCGATCCATATACTAATTAAGTTGTACGTAAATTTTTGCATGGGCACAAAAAATAGATATAGCCATCTGAAAAGCAAATAAGGTCTTGATAATTCAATAAGGAATTACAATTTTAAGTATACATGAATTAAATCTGAAAAGCAAATAAGGTCATCACATATAGCCATTTTCTAATCCTATGTTATTTAAAAAAAACATTGCATACATTTTTCTCCTTTTGCTGCACAACAAAGTAATTAAAAGGGTTTCTTACTCTTATTATGTTCATATGAATCTGTAGAAAATAGTAAGTGCTGATTGAAAAAGAAAATTCAATCCATGAACATGTCGTAGCAATCGTTCTGTCAATACTCCTAAGGGTTTGTACTCTTAGAGGTTGACACGCCCTTCTTCTGGTATCTTACTGAGAGTCAAATGGGCGCACTCCTACTGAAAGAAAAAGGAATGTTCAACGCAATGGTAACATGTTAGAATATCCATCCGTTTCTCTGTAGTTGGCAATCAAAACATGCCTAGCATTAGACTTTTTCTTTTAAGGGAGACAAGTGGGCCAACCACAATTGTAAGCATCATTTTGATAGTAAACAAACAGATGTATAAGATCAAGTGCTCCTAATTTTTTTCACTATAATAAAATGGCCAGTGTTGGGATGTGGATACATAGAAATACCTACTTGAAAAAATAAGCATCACTGCCCCAAAGTCGCGAGCCTGCATCTCTAGCTCCACATAAATCTTTTCGCTGATCATCCGCGACATTCACAGTTTCTCCAGGTTTCACACGAAAAGGCTCGCACCTCGCAGGCCTTGACAATTTTTTTTGAGGGAGTTCACAATATTATTGGGTTTAGCTTTTCTGCCTCAACAGTTGGTAGAGTATTGAGGCAGAAAAAAAGAGTTTAAACACGGAAAATTTGCCTGGAAATAAGTGGATATCTAAGCTTGAAACCTGGTTATCAGATCAACCAAGCCCACTTGAATAGGAAGTGTCACCTGAACACAAAATAAACTGTGAGTCTGTGAAGTAAAATATGGACCATACATCAAATCTCATGTTTCAACAAAAGAAAATGGTGTGTGGACATAGTGCTATGTATCCTCTTAACTTTTGTCTTTGCAGAAACGGTCTGAATAATACTAGCATACATTTGTAAAGGAGATAATGAATTTAACAAAAAGCCAGAATAACTTACCATGATTAGTTGATTACGCAATTTGTCCATCAGTGCAAATACTTATAGATACACTAAAATTCGTTCAAGATACAGATAACGAACCAAGGTTCTCATAATTTTAGATACACTGCCTGAATTCCATGTCCGTCAGCAGCCGAATTCAGGCAGCATGTGTCCTTGTCAACACTGACACCCCACCGGCTGAAGAGCATTGAATTCTGAAACCACGGAGTCATCTCATTCACAAGTTTGATTCTGAACTATGTTTCAGTTATATGCTCTATGCAAGTGAATAACCTGAATCAAAAATTTATGAGGATAGCCTGAATACAAAAAATTGTGGCACCAGTTAATATTTTTCTTCATGAAGGAAGTGCTAATGATGCAATGCCATGGTCAAACTTTAAACTTCCCATATAGAAGAAACTGAAGCTAGAACAGAAAACACATAAAGATACGGAGAACAAAAGCTTTTGGAACCTGACGGGGAGCAATTTCGCGTGTCTGATGTCCATGAACCATGAATGTGTCTTGCAGGCCAGTAGGCTGCGTCATTATTTCAGTCAGTAGAAATGTGTACGTTTTACTACTGTTTACTAGTTTGTTTGTTTGTTCGTCCCAGAAGATCGATGAAACATCAGGCATCATATTGATCAACAATTATTGTTCCCAGAGGTGTACTTTTAATATGTATTGTCTATGAACTGTTTGACGATTTTCAAGTCATGACGGAGTTGTTTCTATCTTTTGCAGAAATGGTTTGCACAGCGATTAGTTGAATTACATGCCATTTTGAGAGCTGGATAGTACTGAAAATGTGTATATGGAGCTTCAACATGAAAGCTCCGATGTCAGGGCTTTGGTCTCGGCACCATCAAGGACTTGTCTTCCTCTTCCTCAACATGGGCTTTGGTCTCGGCACCATCAAGGAATCTGTCATCCTCTTCCTCCACATTTGTTTCTGCTAACAATCCTTCTTTACACCACGGTCCATGTCTGTTGTCGCCCGGGAATGCACAACCTGAGTACATAACTCCTCAAATGGAATTGCGCTGAAATCAGTGATATTCTCTCTAGTGACATACTGGTACAGCAGGAGCAGTTACCAACAGCCAACATTAGGTTATTGCAAGACCAAGATGATGCTTCTCTCCTCCCAGCCTTTGCACCTCAAGTAATTTTGGGACTCCTGCAATTGTCTATAACAATCCTAGCTTCATTACCACTTCAATGGCCCATACCAAGGTAGTTCGTCAGCAACTAGCAATTGTGACCGTTCAACTCGAAAAGAAAAACAGAAGAGGCAGGTGGGAATATATCGGAAATCTTCATCTTCCAACTACAACATCAGCGGCTTCTGTCAGTAGGCTTCGAATCTATGATGTGACATAGGGTTTCATGGACGCAAGGCTTCACTACTGAGGTTCACAATTGGCTTCGTGCAGAATTGAGATTCATGGAATCAGCTGCTTTGCTTCGGACAGGTCTAGGTGTCGGAATTCACACAACCATGATAGGTCGAGAGGATAATGAATGCTTCCACATATGGAGTTGTCATCCTTACAAAGAAGTCATTTGGGAATCCTTATACATTGAGGAGCTCAGGAACTTCTTTCGCAAGAAAAATCTGATCCTATATTCTTTGACTTGGGTGCTGCTGATTGCCTTGCCAGAGATTCATCGAGAAGAGGGGAGAACTGTGGGAGAAAATGGTGGTGAGCTGTGGATGTTATATGTGGAATGGAGAATGAATGGAGGGAATCAGTTGATGCTCTTCTCGGGTGGTAGATGTGCAGTTAGAAGCGAATGATCCAATTGGAGAGCTTGCATACTGCAAGCGTCATTCTTTTAGCCACAAAATTGGGTAGGAGAAGTGTCGTTGATCGGGTGAATAGGTGGAGAAGCGAGGGTGGATAAGGAGGAATTTTTTCCCTCGCAATGGTGATTTTGTTGGGAGGAAAAGAGCTCTCGCATTGGAGCTTATTTTGTTTGGTGATGTCAGTGGAGAAGGGGAAAAGAAATATTTTGAGCTCAAGACAAGCAAAGAAGAAAAGGCCCTGTTAGGGGTGGTCTGTTAACAATTTGAGCAATTAAATGCAGATGAAATCAAGGGGAAAGGAACCGGTTTTGTGGAAGGAGACCGGGGAAGGAGGCATTGAGATGCAGAGACTGGGCACTCCACTGCAGCATGGCCGACAACCAAGAGTGAAGAATGGGGTAAGGTATGGGAGGAAGAAAAAATTACGAAGATACTCTATGGAAAGGGCATTGCTTGCATATCAGGAGAATCTGGCATGGGCA
>CAMZMU010000116.1:15609937-15723084 GCA_947311845.1 Poa pratensis | reverse complement strand
CCAAGCGAGGGAGTGGTGGTGGTGGTGGGGTATAATTGGGGGTCTGGATGCGGTGTCATTAACTAATGCTTCACGCCGACGAGTCAACGACGAAGCGGGCGTTAGCGTCTGGGTGGTCTCCGCCGCAGCGGCTGAGCGGTTTGGTGTGGTTTAGCGTGGACTGAGATCCAGTGCCTCGCTAGAGGCAAGACACGATGTGCCTCGAGCACCAGTATCCACCATCCATCCTCATCCAACGGACAACAACGCCCAACAGCTCAAGTGAGTCATGTTGCAGACAGAAAACGTGGTCAGGGAAACATATTTCCCGGAACTCAAGCGTGAAATTACGCCGCCGCCCGCTGCATCCTTGTTACTGGAGCCGCCGCCGCTGAATTAGAGTGAGCTCCTGCCCCAAAAACGGGCTCTACAGCCCCTTCAGCCCACCTCTGGCTGCTCCCTCCGTCCTCATCCGGCGACTAGCTCCGCCGCCTCCGACGGCCGCCGCTGGCTGCCCTCTCGACGCCACTTATGCCCTGTCCAACCTTTCAACACAGAGGGCGTCCTTTTCCACTATCAGACAGGATTCCAGTAGCAATCCGTAGTCATTTTTCTTCAAGCAAACAATCTCAGCAGCTACTGAACAATTGCAGAACAAAGTCCAACATTCAGACTTCTAGTAGCAGAAACTGAACATGTACATGGACATTTAGTTAAAGTACGAATGGTTAGGAACATATTCTTAGTAGAAGGAAATTGAAACAGCATCGATTGTTAGTAGTAGAAGAGCAATTGAAATTTTAATACATTACAGGGACAGATTTTTAGTAGCAGGTTTTAATGGGGCGGAGGAGGAGCCCGTCAGAAGTGGGGCGTCGAGCTTGCTGGAGCAATTTCCTACGATGGCCGGCGATGGATCTTGCTCTCCTCCCATTCCAACGCGGCGCCGACGGTAGAGCTCCGAACGAGAACTCCCGCTTAATTTCCCCTTCCCGTCTTGATGCCTGGCTCACTAGCTGGGACTTGGCTGGAAGCGAACGAAGAAGGATCCTTGGTCTGTCGCGCGTTGATGTCCGTTGGATGAGAATGAATGGTGGATCCTGGGGCTCGAGGCACAGCGTGCCTTGCCTGTAGCGAGGCACCGGATCTCAGTCCCCCTCGCTTAGGGCATCTCCAGTTGTCCCCCCCCAGCGCCCCCAGGAGGCGAAATAGCGCCGTTTGGCCCAAATAGCGCCGTTTTCCTCCCAGTCGGCCCCCCAGGAGCCCAAATAGCGCCGTTTAGCGCTGTTTTAGCGCCGGCGCACCCAGGCGGAACCCAGCCCATTGGGTTGCGCCTAGGGGGGTCGGCGGAAGGGAAAACGCGCGTGGGCCAGCATCGTCGGGGAGACGGCGCATTTCCAACCCCCCGCCTCGCCCTTTCCTCTATCCCGCCCCGTCGCCGCCATTTCGCCGCCGGCACCACCCCTCCCCCCTCCTCTAGACGCAAGCAGCTAGAAACCCCACCATCTCGCCCAATCCACGCCGCCCGCGGCGCCTCTCCCCCTCCCCGTGATCTAGCCGGAAGGAAGGCTCTCGGGAAGGCTCGCGCCCACCTCGCCTGCTAGGTGTTCGGCGTTTTGTCCGCCCAGCCATGGACTCCGACGACGAGGAGCTGCTCGCCGAACTGCTCGATGAGGAAGCCGAGGCCGCCGTCGACGATGAAGAACACTTGATGATCCTCGCGTGCCTCGCCGGCCGGCTCGCAAACGACGAGCGGTCGCGGCGTGGTGGCTTGGTGCCCGGTCGCCGCAAGAGCAAGCCAAGGCAGCGCTACGAAGGGTACTGCATCCTCTACTCCGACTACTTCGCCGATCATCCTGTGCAAGACGAGGCCGTGTTTCGGCGCCGTTTCCGGATGAACCGCAAGCTCTTCCTCAACATCATGCATGCCATCCGGGAGTTCGACACCTACTTCAAATTGAAGAAGGATTGCACCGGTACGGTAGGCTTTACCTCAATTCAGAAGTGCACGATGGCCATGAGGTTGCTTGCATATGGTGCTCCCGCTGATTCGCAGGATGATTATCTGCGCATGTCCGAATCCACTGCCATTGATTGCTTGAACAAGTTCTGCCGGGCAGTGGTGGCGGTGTTTGGGCCAAAGTACTTGCGATCACCCAATGCGGAAGACACTGCTCGGATCCTAGCTTGCAATGAAGCAAGAGGCTTTCCTGAGATGCTTGGAAGCATCGACTGCATGCATTGGGCATGGAAGAACTGTCCATTTGAATGGCAGGGGATGTACAAAGGTCACAAAGAAGAGCGCAGTGTGATTCTTGAGGTCGTGGCTACACATGATCTATGGATTTGGCATTCCTTTTTTTAGTATGCCAGGAACTCACAACGACATCAATGTGTTGCAGTGCTCGAATGTCTTCGCCAAACTTGTTGAAGGTCATGCCCCTCCAGTGAACTACGAGATCAATGGGCACCAGTACACAAAGGGCTACTACCTTGCAGATGATATTTACCCGAAGTGGTCAACATTTGTGAAGATCATCTCCAACTCTGTGCCAGGAAGCGCGAAAGTTTGGTTTTCCAAGTGCCAGGAGGGTTGCAGGAAGGATGTTGAGCGGGCATTTGGTGCGTTGCAGTCTCGATTCGCTGTTGTCCGGTACCCAGCCATGACTTGGTCGAAGGCCAACATGTGGGAGGTGATGAACTGTTGTGTGATCTTGCACAACATGATCATTGAAAGTGAGCGGGATCATCCGGTGCCTGAGACTACTGAGCCATACTACCGACAGGGTCCTCTTGCAGATGTAGATCACCAGGTGCCGGCAATATGGGCAGCCTTCCTCGCTATGCGCCAGGAGATTCGAGACCCTGCATCACATACACAACTGCAGGATGATCTGGTGCAGCACTGAGCGCAAAGGCAATGGCAATGCCAATGCCGGCAATGCCAATGCCTAGTTTGATTTGTTCTATTTGCTTCCATTGTTGAACTATTTGTGTGTGGATTTGTATGTTAAACTATTCTTATGTGTAAATTTGTATGTCGAACTATTTTAAATGTGTCGGCCTTTGTTTATGCGAAATATGCCCAAAACTTACTGGCTGGGACGGCTTACCCCTCAGGCGGGCCAAAATAGCGCTGTTTTTTCGGCCTGGCGCACAACTACTGGAGATGCCTTAGCTTTTGCCTCCTCCTTCTCTCCCCGCCCCGCCGTCGCCGCTGCTTCCTCCCTCCCTCCCTCCCTCAGCTCACGGCATATAAAAATCGCCTGCCGCGACACCTCACACTGACACCGCCCCTTCCCGACGAAAGAATCACGCGCACATTTCACACTGGATGGACTTGCGCTGACCGCCGCCGCTGCTGCTGCCGTTCCGAAGCTACTACCCTGAGGCGGCAACGAGCGGAACTGGATTCGGATCGGGAGCAGACACCCCCGCCCGCTGTCTCCAGGGAGAAGAAATTTCAGCCCTCAGGTACTTCAAATTCGCCTTCTTTCGTCGTCCTTACCACCGGGGCGCGAGTAATCGGTAGAGCGGGCGTTTTCGCTTCTGGAGCTGCTCGTCTTGATCGGTCTCCTGAGCCGTGTCCCCGCGGTTTCCCGGCTGGCTCGCTCTCTGCTTTGCCAGATCTGAGAGCCGTCGGCAGGCACGCACGCGTGATCTCCAGTGTCTGATTGCTTGTCTTCGCTGCGGCCGGGTTGCGGCTGCGGTACTGCTCATGCCAGATCTGAGAGCCGTCGGCAGGCACGCACGCGTGATCTCCAGTGTCTGATTGCTTGTCTTCGCTGCGGCCGGGTTGCGGCTGCGGTACTGCTCATGCCCCGCCGCCGCCGCTGCTAGCTCCTCCGCATCGCCTGCCCCTGCTCGCATCCTCCCCGCATCGCGCTAGCTGCTCTCCCGGCGCCGCACCCTCCCTCTGCTTGCACCTCCCCGCATCGCAGCAGCCCTCTGCTCCCGCACGACGACCAACGCCAGACGCTCCTCTGCACTTCTCTGCCTCCATAGACATGTCAAGATTTTTTCTCCCTTTTTTTTATAGCATTTGATTCTTGTGTGCAACAAAGTTTGGATGTGTTGATGTGTGCAACAGAAACTTAGATTGTGTTGTTGCGTGTTAATTTCAGTGTTGATCCCGGAGGTGTATTTCAAATTAATTAGATGTTCAATCCTATTTGACGATTGTAGACGGAAGAAAAGTCTATCGGAACCTGGTCTTTATGGTGGATCGTGGTCTTTCCGTGGTGCCCTTGATTTCAGAATAAGAGATAACACAACTGTTTGATACAAGTGCTAACTCTAGGCTAATAAGGTTTGGTGTGACAATTGAGAAGGAAATACAAAACAATGATCCTACTATTCTTCAACCAAATTTAGTGCATTTGGGTGTGAGGTCCATGATGTTATGCTGCCTATGTATTCAAATTGTTGTATAGTGCTCTGAACCACTATTCTGATCCTTTTGGTCATCTACAACTTTTATGTATTGCGGCTGAACATCTATCTATTGTGTGAAATATTACACCACTGTCATCTGTTCTATTGTTTGTATTTTTGTGCTGAAATGCTGATGAAATATTGTCAAAATCGTGACGAAATGCTACTGAAATGCTGCTAAAATGTTGCTCATTTGTTGTTGAACAGGAAGTGCTGAAATGATGCTCAAATGATGTTGAAGGAAGATAACAGACATGTGAAGAGGTAAGGGCTTTTGTGTCTTTCTTTGAAGATGTTAGTCTCAGTTAGTCAGTTGTGGTATTTTGGCATGAAAAACTAAAGTGGAGTGGTATTTTGGCACTTCGGTTTTAACTAGTGGTATTTTGGCTCTTTCGGTTTTCAGTAGTGGTATTTGGCCTATTCTCTCCATATGTTATGTCACCATGACAGTTATTTCCTCTGTTACCAAATTGGTCAGCACAGTGAAGCACACAGCTCATCTCTACCTTTTTTTCTTCTTCTTTTCTTGCTGGCATCCAGTTAAACAAGAGCAATGGAGAAGGTTCCCTTCTCTCGAGCTGAGTGTACTTGCTGAGTTATTATTGAGCCACTAGTAAACTCACGTCTTGATAAATGAAAAAGTGCAGTCAAAACGATTTGTAAACTATATCCCTATAATAAGTTCGTATGTAAAATTTGCATGTGCACAACAATGAGTATTACAATTTTAAGCATACATGAAGTAAGTCTGAAAACCAAATAAGGTCACCAAATATAACCACTTTCTAACATGCAACACACGTCTCGATCCATATACTAATTAAGTTTGTACGTAAATTTTTGCATGGGCACAAAAAATAGATATAGCCATCTGAAAAGCAAATAAGGTCTTGATAATTCAATAAGGAATTACAATTTTAAGTATACATGAATTAAATCTGAAAAGCAAATAAGGTCATCACATATAGCCATTTTCTAATCCTATGTTATTTAAAAAAAACATTGCATACATTTTTCTCCTTTTGCTGCACAACAAAGTAATTAAAAGGGTTTCTACTCTTATTATGTTCATATGAATCTGTAGAAAATAGTAAGTGTGCTGATGAAAAAGAAAATTCAATCCATGAACATGTCGTAGCAATCGTTCTGTCAATACTCCTAAGGGTTTGTACTCTTAGAGGTTGACACGCCCTTCTTCCTGGTATCTTACTGAGAGTCAAATGGGCGCACTCCTACTGAAAGAAAAAGGAATGTTCAACGCAATGGTAACATGTTAGAATATCCATCCGTTTCTCTGTAGTTGGCAATCAAACATGCCCCTAGCATTAGACTTTTTCTTTTAAGGGAGACAAGTGGGCCAACCACAATTGTAAGCATCATTTTGATAGTAAACAAACAGATGTATAAGATAAAGTGCTCCTAATTTTTTTCACTATAATAAAATGGCCAGTGTTGGGATGTGGATACATAGAAATACCTACTTGAAAAAATAAGCATCACTGCCCCAAAGTCGCGAGCCTGCATCTCTAGCTCCACATAAATCTTTTCGCTGATCATCCGCGACATTCACAGTTTCTCCAGGTTTCACACGAAAAGGCTCGCACCTCGCAGGCCTTGACAATTTTTTTTGAGGGAGTTCACAAATATTATTGGGTTTAGCTTTTCTGCCTCAACCAGTTGGTAGAGTATTGAGGCAGAAAAAAAGAGTTTAAACACGGAAAATTTGCCTGGAAATAAGTGGATATCTAAGCTTGAAACCCTGGTTATCAGATCAACCAAGCCCACTTGAATAGGAAGTGTCACCTGAACACAAAATAAACTGTGAGTCTGTGAAGTAAAAATGGACCCATAACATCAAATCTCATGTTTCAACAAAAGAAAATAGGTGTGTGGACATAGTGCTATGTATCCTCTTAACTTTTGTCTTTGCAGGAAACGGTCTGAATAATACTAGCATACATTTGTAAAGGAGATAATGAATTTAACAAAAAGCCAGAATAACTTACCATGATTAGTTGATTACGCAATTTGTCCATCAGTGCAAATACTTATAGATACACTAAAATTCGTTCAAGATACAGATAACGAACCAAGTGTTCTCATAATTTTAGATACACTGCCTGAATTCCATGTCCGTCAGCAGCCGAATTCAGGCAGCATGTGTCCTTGTCAACACTGACACCCCACCGGCTGAAGAGCATTGAATTCTGAAACCACGGAGTCATCTCATTCACAAGTTTGATTCCTGAACTATGTTTCAGTTATATGCTCTATGCAAGTGAATAACCTGAATCAAAAATTTATGAGGATAGCCTGAATACAAAAAATTATGTGGCACCAGTTAATATTTTTCTTCATGAAGGAAGTGCTAATGATGCAACTGCCACTGGTCAAAACTTTAAACTTCCATATAGAAGAAACTGAAGCTAGAACAGAAAACACATAAAGATACGGAGAACAAAAGATTTTGGAACCTGACGGGGAGCAATTTCGCGTGTCTGATGTCCATGAACCATGAATGTGTCTTGCAGGCCAGTAGGCTGCGCTCATTATTTTCAGTCAGTAGAAATGTGTACGTTTTACTACTGTTTACTAGTTTGTTTGTTTGTTCGTCCCAGAAGATCGATGAAACATCAGGCATCATATTGATCAACAATTATTGTTCCCAGAGGTGTACTTTTAATATGTATTGTCTATGAACTGTTTGACGATTTTCAAGTCATGACGGAGTTGTTTCTATCTTTTGCAGATAATGGTTTGCACAGCGATTAGTTGAATTACATGCCATTTTGAGAGCTGGATAGTACTGAAAATGTGTATATGGAGCTTCAACATGAAAGCTCCGATGTCAGGGCTTTGGTCTCGGCACCATCAAGGAACTTGTCTTCCTCTTCCTCAACATGGGCTTTGGTCTCGGCACCATCAAGGAATCTGTCATCCTCTTCCTCCACATTTGTTTCTGCTAACCAATCACCTTTCTTTACACCACGGTCCATGTCTGTTTGTCGCCCGGAGAATGCACAACCTGAGTACAATAACTCCTCAAATGGAATTGCGCTGAAAATCAGTGATATTCTCTCTAGTGACATACTGGTACAGCAGGAGCAGTTACCAACAGCCAACATTAGGTTATTGCAAGACCAAGATGATGCTTCTCCTCCTCCCAGCCTTTGCACCTCAAGTAATTTTGGGACTCCTGCAATTGTCTATAACAATCCTAGCTTCATTACCACCTTCAATGGCCCATACCAAGGTAGTTCGTCAGCAACTAGCAATTGTGACCGTTCAACTCGAAAAGAAAAACAGAAGAGGCAGGTGGGAATATATCGGAAATCTTCATCTTCCCAACCTACAACATCAGCGGCTTCTGTCAGTAGGCTTCGAATCTATGATGTGTACATAGGGTTTCATGGACGCAAGGCTTCACTACTGAGGTTCACAAATTGGCTTCGTGCAGAACTTGAGATTCATGGAATCAGCTGCTTTGCTTCGGACAGGTCTAGGTGTCGGAATTCACACAGCCATGATACTGTCGAGAGGATAATGAATGCTTCCACATATGGAGTTGTCATCCTTACAAAGAAGTCATTTGGGAATCCTTATACCATTGAGGAGCTCAGGAACTTCTTTCGCAAGAAAAATCTGATCCCTATATTCTTTGACTTGGGTGCTGCTGATTGCCTTGCCAGAGATATCATCGAGAAGAGGGGAGAACTGTGGGAGAAACATGGTGGTGAGCTGTGGATGTTATATGGTGGAATGGAGAATGAATGGAGGGAATCAGTTGATGCTCTTTCTCGGGTGGTAGATGTGCAGTTAGAAGCGAATGATACCAATTGGAGAGCTTGCATACTGCAAGCAGTCATTCTTTTAGCCACAAAATTGGGTAGGAGAAGTGTAGTTGATCGGGTGAATAGGTGGAGAGCGAGGGTGGATAAGGAGGAATTTCCTTTCCCTCGCAATGGTGATTTTGTCGGGAGGAAAAAAGAGCTCTCGCATTTGGAGCTTATTTTGTTTGGTGATGTCAGTGGGAAGGGGAAAAGAAATATTTTGAGCTCAAGACAAAGCAAAGAAGAAAAGGCCCTGTTAGTGGGTGGTCTGTTAACAATTATGAGCAATTAAATGCAGATGAAATCAAGGGAAAGGAACCAGTTTTGTGGAAGGAGACCGGGAAGGCATTGAGATGCAGAGACTGGGCACTCCACTGCAGCATGGCCGACAACCAAGAGTGAAGAATGGGGTAAGGTATGGGAGGAAGAAAAAATCTACGAAGATACTCTATGGAAAGGGCATTGCTTGCATATCAGGAGAATCTGGCATGGGCAAGACAGACTTAGCATTGGAGTACGCGTACAGGTTCTCCCAGAGATATAAGATGATTTTGTGGGTTAGAGGGGAGAGCAGATACATTCGTCATAATTATTTAGCTTTACGGAATCTTTTGGAATTAGATATAAGTGTTGATACTCACTTGCATGAGAAAGGAAGTGACCGATGCTTTGAAGAGCAGGAAGAGGAAGCCATTGCCAAAGTACGACAAGAACTGATGCGGGACATACCGTATTTAGTTATCATTGATAATCTGGAAAGCGAGAAGGACTGGTGGGATAAGAGAGTCATAACAGACCTTCTCCCACAATTTGGTGGTGAGACTCACTTCATCATAACAACACGCCTTCCACGTGTGATGAACTTGGAGCCAATGAAGCTTTCTTATTTATCTGGTGCCGAGGCAATGACTTTAATGAAGGGAGGTGTCAAGGAATACCCACTAATGGAAATTGATGCCCTCAAGGTCATTGAAGAAAAGCTTGGGAGACTCACTCTTGGCCTCGGTATTGTTGGAGCTATACTCTTGGAGCTTCCAATCACTCCAAGTAGGCTTCTTGACACGTTGAATCGGCCATTGCCCGTAAGAGACTTTTCTTGGAATGAGAGGGAAGCAAGCAGCTTGAAAAATAATGAAGTCCTTGTACGACTCCTGGATGTCTGCCTATCGATATTTGAGCATGCAGATGGTCCTAGGAGTCTGGCAATTCGTATGGTTCAAGTGTGTGGTTGGTTTGCACCATCTGCAGTTCCAATTCATATGTTGGCTCTGGCTGCACACAAAATCCCAAAGAAGCATCGGAGGGGTCCAAGGTGGAGGAACGGGTGGCGAACACTGACTTGTGGACTCGCAACTTCTAGGATGCAGAGATCTGAAGCTGAAGCAGCTGCAATGTTGATGAGGTTTGGAATTGCCAGATGCAGCGCAAAGTCCGAGTATATCCAGTTCCATGATATGATCAGACTATATGCTCGCAAGCGAGGGGGCACAAGAACAGCTGAAGCTGCGGTCCAATCAGTGTATCTCCGAGGCTCAGTCAAACATTCTTGTGAGCACCTGTGGGCTGCCTGCTTCATGGCTTTTGGATTTGGTTCTGATCCTTTTCTGGTAGAACTGAGGCCATCTGAGTTGATGCTCTTTGTGAAGCAGATTGTGGTGCCACTTGCGATAAACACATTCATCACATATTCCCAATGTAATGCCGCATTGGAGCTTCTGCGTCTGTGCACCGATGCATTGGAGCGTGCAGCTGAATCCATGCTTTCTCATGCTGGTAAATGGAGAGAGACATCATTATCCTGCTTTAGGCCAGTTCAGTCAGAGGCCCAGTACACTTATCTTTGGCAGGAGCTGGCTCTTCTGAAAGCTTCTGTACTAGAAACACGGGCGAAGCTGATGCTCAGAGGTGGACAGTATGACATTGGAGATGACCTGATACGGAAGACCATATTCATCCGCACTTCCATCTGCGGCGAGCACCACCCCGACACGGTTTCGGCTCGAGAAACCCTCAGTAAACTAACAAGGTTTCTTACAAACATCCACCTTAGTTGATCCATACTAGCTTAGCGGTTCACCCATCACCAATATATTATTCTTTTTAGTGTGGCCTTTCATAATTGTCGTACAAAATGCCCAGAATATCAGATAACAAAGTATATTTGTCTTCATCATTTTCAGTATTTTTGGTTGTTGCTGAATGTAACCTATCTTGTTCAGTTCCTGTTAGGCCTCTCTTCAGGTTTCCTATCAAAATATGTTGGCTTTGGAGTTGGCTGCTGTAATGTTGTTAACTACTAGTACATTGTACTTGCAACTGCGTATGCACAGTGGATTGAGAATTGTAAGTTCTGTCCCGTCACATGATAAGATGTCATGATTTTGTTCGAAACTGCAATCCAGTAGAGAATACACTTAGCTTTCCCTTTTCCTTATTTTCCGAAGATTCGTTCTGGTGATTTTGTTAGGCACCACTTGTCTGTTGCACTTGCACATGAGTTCATGAACATCTAATTTACGATGTTGCTGTTGTGGAAAGCTGAATGTAATCACTACTCATTGCAATGTTACTTCCCTTTTTCTTCTGATGTTTGAAAACATCAGGCTTGTGCAAGATCAACAGAGGTTATCCCCTTATTGTTTTGAATCTTCTAACTGCATGGAGAGCTCCAAGAAAATTACACTGACGAAATGGTCTGAGTTAGCGCACTAACTGAAAGAAAGTAGCCTTGTAATAATTCATTCTGTGCAAGTGATAGAGAAGGTAGTTTTTTCTGCCGCGTTGACGTAGTTCCTTCCGTGGATAAATAAATAATACGTGAGTCTTTTTTCGAAGTGCCAGTGGAACTGATTGGTTCTCTTTTGCAAGTGCGCTTAAATTTAGAAGGTAACTTTGATTTTTTTCCCCCATTTACTTATCTCTCCAAGCTGCAATTTATCCGTCATGAACTCGTCCTTGTGCTTATATCGGCACTAACAAAAATTATCCTGTTTTGGGGGTTTGGTGCACAACTAGGATTAAAATTGTGGGCAAGTTGGCATTTATGCAAGAGCTAGAAGGTAAATGGTATGTACAATCGCATAAAAGGTAAATGTTTTCTCGTCTAATTTACTTTGTGCAGAATGGATGCTCATTTCCATATTTTTAGACATGTGTTTGTGGAATGGTATAAATTAGATGGTTTTATAGCACACTCGATCGACTTTGTTGGTATTTAGTCCAGCCTGAAAAAGGTTGGTAAAAGCTACAGTATTTTGTTTGATTTTTATGGTACTTGAACAGGAGTACATCAGTTTCAATTACATGTATAAGTTGATTACGAGCCAATATATTTGTTGTCAAACAAGAAAATTTTTAGTCTGCAGAGAAAGAAATGTTCAGAAAGTTAATGCCTGGTTACATATGATCTTACCATAGGTCTTGAGATTATTTATTTATTTCCTAACTGTAACATGCAGCATCTTTGTTTCATTTTATATCCTATTTCTGTTTTCCTCTTTATCACCTAGCACTACAGTTAGAAGTAGTGCATTGACTGTCTTTTAAGTTTATGATACAGACACATAGAGACACTTAAAGATGACCATAACTTGAGAATCCACCAGGAAAAATGAAACTTGATCTTAGAGGATTAATTGTAGACACGTGGCCATTCGATAACTACCATGTTGTAGGTTTCATCTAACCAACCAAATGCATAAGTATTATTTTTCTTACCATTGGGAGTAAATGAATGAGCAAATATATTTCTCAATTAGTCATGGTCTTGCTCTGTTCTTATGGATGTTCATGTTAGATCTCATCTGGTGTGTTCTCCAATGTATCCTTGCAATCATGCACACACTTTATCTTCAATCTCCTATTATTGCCTGGTAACTACTGCCCAGAAATACATATTATTGCAGTAAAAGAATGCTTCTCATCTATGATCATATACATTAGCTTTACTGTGCATTTTTTCGACTCACTTGGAGTTTGCCCATATAGGACTGTTTTCGGTATTTTCCATCGCGCTAACTCAACTATGTTTGGTGAGTGCGACCAATAAGGCGCGCATCAATGTTCCTGCTTGTTAAGTAAAAGGCACACCAATTTTTCTGCATGGTAAATATAGTACTCTTATTCCAAGTTAAAAAATATAGCCTTTTAAGTAAATTAATTACTAGCTTCAGTAACAAAAATGAATATTCTTTACTCTATGGAACTTGACTGAGATCTCTTATTGTTCAGTTAAATGTATTTATCTTTGTATCCACACCCAAGAGTACAATGCGACGGTAGCTCACCGTTGAAAAGAACAACTTTACACTAAACTACTCATGTAGAAATGTTCTTTTAGCTCAGCAATTTTTTGATAAGCTTGAAGATGTGATTGCGACCTATGCTGAGATCAAATTCTTTCTAGGACTTACATTTGGTTCTGCGTGTAAGAAGAAACATCTAGCCACAAGATAGATAATTTGAAGGTAGATCTTTGGGCAATATTTTTTAGCTCAACTTTATGATTTCCAGATCCAGGTATGTGCTTCTTTCCTGTAGAACTTATGAAATGAAACAAGTCACCTACGATGAAGTACTAATTCTCAGTTTGTTTTTTGTTCCTTACAGAAAGGCATTTCCTACTATCAGATAAGCTGATGTTATTGAACAGTGTAAAGAAAATTAATACAGAGTTAATATTAGCAGTCATATTTCTAATGTTCATGTGTGCCTGAATTTTGATTGGACACAATTTCATCTCAGGATATCCTTTGTTGGTGCAAAATCCTTAGGAATGTGTTGCCCATGACAGTAGCGACCATTTGACCACATTTTAATATAGTGGTTCCACCATTCAGGTTAGTAGTTCACTAATTCCTGTCCTTAACCAAATTCTGGGTTATTTTAAGGAAATAAATCCATGTTTAAATGTATACTTATCTTTCCCAAGCCTCAAAATTAAATTGTGATGCACAACTGTTAATGTATTTTTTTAATGATGGGCAAACAGCCCTTTTGTCTGACTGACATATATAAATATCGAGTTCTGGACAGTTCCAGAAATACAATTAGCATTTTTGGTCTCTAATTTGTTAATCCGTGAGCATTTATTTACAAGCAGTTCTTCCATGCTCCTTCTTTGTTGTTGAGATTTCTTTTATTTGTGATGGATATATCAAAGAAAAACTCCTGAACCTGCAGGTGCCATTCATGTTGCCTACCATGGTTCTGTTAGATGCCATGTAGTATTGCCTACTGGGGTTTTGTTACTGTCGACCGACCAGAAGCACAACTTTAGGCAATTACCTATGATGCCAAGACTCGGATCATGGGTTCCACTTTTAGCCGTTGCTCATTTATCCCCACACAGCTGATGGACTCGACAAAGCCCCCAGAGTTTGCGCGTAGAAAACAGTCGTCATCCCATGCTGGCGTAGTCTCGCCTTGTGTACCTAGAGGTGGTGACGGTGAAAGTTCCCTTGGATGAGGATTTGGTGGAGGGGGCGCAAAGATGTGCTTGAGCAATTAATATCAGAAATTATGAGGTACGTTGTTTTCCGGATAGATATATCAAATGGGTTAGAGATATTATCAGTAGTGAGCGTAGCAGTGATGGTAAACGGACAGCTGGGAACTTATTTTACGACTAAAAAAGGGTTACGCCAAGGGGATCCTCTCTCACCGATTTTGTTTGACATAGCAGTAGATGTGTTACAGGTTTTAATTAGGAGGGCTCAAGATAGTGGTTTGATTAAAGGTATTATTCCTGAGTTAGTTGATGGAGGGTTAAGTATGCTGCAATATGCCGATGATACGGTCTTTTTCCTGGAAGCTAGTGAAGAGGATGCTTTACATTTAAAATACTTATTGTGCTGCTTTGAACATTTGTCCGGGTTGAAAATCAATTTTCACAAAAGCGAAATCATTTGTTTCGGAGAAGCTAAGGTAAATAGTGAGAGGTATAGAGACATTTCCACTTGTGTGGAAGGGGCTTTACCGCTAAAGTATTTAGGAATTCCTGCTCATAGTGCTAGATTGAGGAATAGTGATTGGAGAAATGCGGAGGAAACAATGGAGAAAAAGCTTGGAATGTGGCAAGGTAGATTCATGTCGTATGGTGGTAAATTAGCTTTAATACAAGGCAGTTTAAGTAATGTCCCTTTTTACATGCTGTCGATGTTTGAGTTACCCAAGGGGGTAGAGAAGAAGTTTAATTTTTATAGAAAAAGAATGTTGTGGGATGATGAGGAGGATGAGAATAAAATGCATCTGGTTAATTGGGAAAGTGTGTGTCAGGCTGTCAGCCCAAGGACCAGGGGGGTCTTGGTGTAGTAGATTTGCGTACAATGAACATTAGTTTACTTTGTAAATGGTTGTGGAAATTAGAGAACGAAGAAGGTATTTGGCAAACATTAATCTTGAGAAAGTATTGTAGTAGAAAGTTATTGGTAGAAGTTAAGAGGAAAGCGGGGCAGTCGCATTTTTTCCAGGGAATTTTAGGAGTAAGGGAACAGTTTTATAGGTATGTTAGGAAGATAGTAGGTAATGGTTTGAGAACTCGTTTTTGGGAGGATTTATGGCTTGGGGATGTACCTTTTAAGATATGATTTGCTAGATTATATAGCATTACTTTTAGCGCTGGTTTTACGGTTGCGAAAGCTCTTGAAGATGACTGAGCTAATGTTAGGTTTAGGCGTACTTTATGTGGAGAAACCTTAGATTCTTGGAATGAGTTGAAAAGGTTGTGTTTGAATGTTCAGTTGTCGGAGCAGAACGATAAATGACATTGGTTGTTGACGAAATCAGGGTTGTTTACTGTGAAATATCTTTATAAGGCTCTTAAGATTAATCAGTCTGATTGTGAGTTTAAAAACTTTGGTTTGTAAAAGTACCAGCTAAGATAAAAGTCTTTTTGTGGCTGATTTGTAAGAAGAGTATCTTGACTAGAGACGTGTTAAATCATAGAGGGAGTAAAGTTGAAAAAAGCTGCTTGTTTTGTAGTAGAGATGAGAGTATAGATCATTTGTTTATTCACTGTCCACTAGCTAGATTTGTTTGGAGTGTAATAGAATGTGCTTTTGATATCAAAGTTAATGTATCTTCTGTTAATGAGCTAGTTAGTTGGGTGTTTAGGTTTCCTAGTAATATTAGGAATGTAATTGCTGTAGGGGTGGCAGCGGTGCTGTGGGCAGTTTGGAAAACTAGAAATTCTGCTTATTTTGAGAAAGTTAATCCGTATGATCTCAGTTGTGTAGTAGTTAAAGTTGCTCATTGGTTAAGTAATTGGTCTGAGTTACAGATTCGCGGACTACAAGAGCTACAAACCAAAGGTGCAAGAGCGCTGCTGCGAGTGGCAGCGGAGGTGTTCAGTAAGAGAAAAGGGTGGGCGCCACTGACGAAGAGGATTACTGATTGTTGAGGTGATAAAAAGATTGGAGGTAAAAAGTGAAGAAGAGAAAGGGTGCCCAGGAAGAAAAGCTGTGGACAAGTTAGAAAAGAAGTTGTCTTTGTGTTGTGTTGTTGATAGATGGTTTTCCTAGTTTGTTCTCAGGTGGCTAAAGTGGTTGGTGATGGTGTGTAAGAGTTTACTTATTTGAATAGTAGTCAGGTTATTATTTGTTAGAGAGTGGAGAGGTTTGGAGGATGGAACGATCACAAAACGTTGTATTATGGGTTTCGTTGATGAAATGAAATCGGGGGCGGAGCCCCTTCAATCTATATATATATTGAGGTACGTTTAAGAGTTTGTGAGTTCTCTGAATATCCGGTGAAGCACTTGCATGTGAAGAGCAGAGATGTTGTGCCTGCTTTGCTTTAAAGGATGCAGCGACTAGCCTTGACATTACGCCACCCGCTCATGTTGCCCATGGACGCACCTGTCCTTGCCAAATTTAAGAAACAACACAGGTAGAGACTCGGTTCTTGATAATCACCTTGTCGGTATAAATTTTGGTGAGGGGATCATTAGGTACTACGATACTCCAATGTAAAAAAGCACAAACTTGGGCATCTCCAGCCGTCCCCCAGCGCCCCTAGGGTCCAAAATAGCGCCGTTTGGGCTTAATAGTGCCGTTTTTCTACCAGTCGTCCCACCAGGAGCCAAATAACGCCGTTTTGGCGCCGGCGCACCCAGGCCAAACCCAGCGCGTCGGGTTGCGCCTGGGGGGTCGGCGGAAGGGAAAACGCGCGTGGGCCAGCACTGTCGGGAGACAGCGCATTTCCCACCCCCGCCTCGCCCTTTCCTCTATCCCGCCCCGTCGCCGCCATCACGCCGCCGGCACCACCCCTTCCCCCTCCGCCGGATGCAAGTAGCTAGGAACCCCACCATCTCGCCCCAAACCACGGCGCCGGCGCCGCCCCTCCCCCCCGTGATCTAGCCGGAAGGAAGGCTCTCGGGAAGGCTGGCGCCCACCTCGCCTGCTAGGTGTTCGGCGGTTTGTCCGCCCAGCCATGGACTCCGACGATGAGGAGCTGCTCGCCGAACTGCTCGACGAGGAAGCCCAGGCCGACCTCGACGACGAAGAACACTTGCTAATTCTCGCGTGCCTTGCCGGCCTGCTCGCGCACGACGCGCGGCCGCGGCGTGGTGGCTCGGTGCCCGGCCGCCGCAAGAGCAAGCCGAGGCAGTGCTACGAAGGGTACTGCATGCTTTACTCCGACTACTTTGCCGATCATCCCATGCAGGACGAGGCCGTGTTTCGGCGCCGTTTCCGGATGAACCGCAAACTCTTCCTCGACATTATGCATGCCATCCGGGAGTTCGACACCTACTTCAAATTGAAGAAGGATTGCACCGGTACGGTAGGCTTTACCTCAATTCAGAAGTGCACGATGGCCATGAGGTTGCTTGCATATGGTGCTCCCGCTGATTCGCAGGATGATTATCTGCGCATGTCCGAGTCCACTGCCATTGATTGCTTGAACAAGTTCTGTCGGGCAGTGGTGGCAGTGTTTGGGGCAAAATACTTGCGATCACCCAATGCGGAAGACATTGCTCGGATCCTAGCTTGCAATGAAGCAAGAGGCTTTCCTGGAATGCTTGGAAGCATCGACTGCATGCATTGGGCATGGAAGAACTGTCCATTTGAATAGCAGGGGATGTACAAAGGCCACAAAGAAGAGTGCAGTGTGATTCTTGAGGCCGTGGCTACACATGATTATGGATTTGGCATTCCTTCTTTGGTATGCCAGGAACTCACAACGACATCAATGTGTTGCAGTGCTGGAATGTCTTCGCCAAGCTTGTCGAAGGTCATGCCCCTCCAGTGAACTACGAGATCAATGGGCACCAATACACAAAGGGCTACTACCTTGCAGATGATATTTACCCGAAGTGGTCAACATTTGTGAAGAGCATCTCCAACCCTGTGCCAGGAAGCGCGAAAGCTTGGTTTTCCAAGTGCCAGGAGGTTTGCAGGAAGGATGTTGAGCGGACATTTGGTGCGCTGCAGTCTCGATTTGCTGTTGTCCGGTACCCAGCCATGACTTGGTCGAAGGCCAACATGTGGGAGGTGATGAACTGTTGTGTGATCTTAGACAACATGATCATTGAGAGTGAGCGGGATCATCCGATGCCTGAGACTACTGAGCCATACTACCGACAGGGTCCTCTTGCAGATGTAGATCACCAGGTGCCGGCAACATGGGCAGCCTTCCTCGCTATGCGCCAGGATATTCGAGACCCTGCAACACATACACAACTGCAGATGATCTGGTGCAGCACTTGTGGGAGCGCAAAGGCAATGGCAATGCCGACAATGCCAATGCCTAGTTTGATTTGTTCTATTTGCTTGCATTGTTGAACTATTTGTGTGTGGATTTGTACGTTGAACTATTCTTATGTGTGAATTTGTATGTCCAACTATTTTAATTGTGTTGGCCTTTGTTTTATGCGCGAAATATGGCCCAAACTCGCCGGCTAGGGGCGGCCTGGGTTTGGCGACTGGGAATCGACGCCCCCCCCCCCCCCCCAGCGTGTGAAATAGCGCCGTCGCCCCCCCCCCCCCCCCCAGGCGGGCCAAAATAGCGCCGTTTTTCGGCCTGGGGGGGCCCAACGGCTGGAGATGCCCTTAGCCGCCACTGTTTTCATCACCATAGAATGCAACAATGAAGATGTACAATCAACAATCAATGCAAATAATCAAAGTTAAAAACAATATATTCAACGCTACAACTAATTAATTAATTATCACCACTAAATAAATCAAAGATTTCCATGTCATATATTTCGCTTTGTAGAATCTATATAACCACGGGCGCAGCATGCCGCCACGCCGAGGCCTACTAGTCAGCTCTGATGACCGGTGTCATTGAACCGACACATGAACTGTTTGCAGTTTGGAGTGTCGTTGGTTTAAGGGCTGAACATTGTTGCTGTGATGCCTCTGAGCTTGCATAGTTGTATGCTGCCACTAGAATTAGATGGAGAAAAAATGTGCCACTTCAAGGCTTCAACCTGCATCATGATGTTGTCCACTAGCCCATGTTCTCTCTTATCAATGTACATAGTACATCTTATTTGAGTGTGGTGTTTTGTCTCCCGGGCTATATGTAGCCCGGTATTTTGAAAATTCAAAATAGACAGTTTTAGTTTTCCATAAATTGTGAAAATAATTCTATACGTAGATGACGATGATTTCTATCAGTGTGCAACAAAATTAATGCGAAAAATTATGTATTTTATGCTGTGTAAAAAGACAAATTTCAGAATCTGCGATGGTGAATAGTCAGATTCAAAATCTTCCAAAAATGTTAATATTTATCATTTTCGTGCAGCCCTGAATGCAACTTATTTGGAGTTGAAAATTTGCAGAAGCGTAGAACTTGTCATTGTCAACGTAAAGGATATTTTTGGAATTTTTTAAACTTTAAAATGGCGATTGCAAGAAAAACCAGACTACATGTAGCCCGGGCTACCGTGTGACTTTTTTATTTTATTTTTCCTATATTGATGCTCGCTACTCGCCCAATTTATTGTTTAGCAATAGTTTTATCTTAATGCTAGGATAAAATCTAACATGGAGCACTAGCTGCAGGCGCATTACTTTTGTTTCATGGTCTATAGAAAACGACAGATTCGGTGATGAAGCTCCACGGATCTAGCAGGAGATCAACACCCCTTTTACTCATATAGATGCAAATTTAGTGGACAAATTAAAATTTAGTGAACAAAAAAGAACTTTTTGGCGTTAAACGGATAAAGAAATATGTGCGCATGGGATTCTCGTTTTGTAAGTGAGATAAGAGCAAAGAAAAAAAGTTCATTTTTTGTTCGATCACTAATCGATTTGGACCTATTATCGAAGATATTATTTGAGTTAATCAGAATGTCTTGGTCCTCATGAGATTAATTACTGATAATGCCCGGTTTCATTTGACTGCTTCCACTTCCTAGAGCATACTAGTACAAACACAGATAATTAAGTGACGCTGAAATGAGTGTAACGTGTCTAGATACACTCATTTTAGCGTCACTTAATTTGGAACGGAAGTTCGTATTGATTATGTGCATATAACCTAGACTTATCAGAGGCTCACAGTAGGGTGAATTGAAGGTTTTGGAATGAAACGATGCAATGTTTTGGTTTCACACATCGATGAGTCGATTGGACTAGTTCACAAGATAACTTTTTTTGAAATGGGGAGCAAAGACCCGGTCTCTGTATCGGAAACGGTGCACACAACTTTTTTTTATTGCATAGTTTAGAAAAATAAAAAAGTAAACAAGTGTGCCAATGATGACTAGTCGAACCAAGGGTCAAACTTGGAATTTTCACCCCAAAAGACGAGTTTCGGGCCACCGCCTTCAGCAGGGCATGACGCATACGTGCTTGCGTCAACATTACTAGAAATATTTTCACCGAAGTGTGCAAAATCGATGTTGACGCTTGTACCATTATTATATGTTCATCAAATCGAGTCAATCAAAGTTTGTGCAAGGGCTCTGCTATTACTACATAACTTGTTCTTCAAAGCCAAGCTTGCGCAACGAAATCGAGTGCAAGTGACCAACACCAATGCCAATGCTAAAACAGCTCATTAACCATGACAAGTGCTACATTATATTCGGTCAGGCCTGCCCTTTGAGACCCACGATGAAGTGAAATCTGCTTTGCATATCACTCAATCTACCTTTGAGCCTTAATATCTGGCTTTATCCACACCCGATCTAGGGGCGTATGAACAGAGGAAAGTGCCAAAGTTTAGAGGCCAAGCCATCAAAAAGGGTAATGCAATGAAGTGATAATCATTTTTTTACTTGAATGAAGTGATAATCGTTAGTTGCAAGGAGGCAAGGAAGTCTTGATGGATCAAAGCAGTTGCTCAAGATTTTCTAGTTTCCAACATACGTACGTCATGGGTGCCTTCAAGCTAGCTTCCGGCTGGGCTACGTCACCACGTGAGGACCTAAAAGTGATTAGGAACCTCTAGGCCTCCAAAGTATAGGAATAAGAATCCTATACTATTGGCATGGCATGGCTAAGTGAATCCTATGGGAAGAGAGATTTTCTTTGATTGTGTCAAAGGATTTTTTCATAAGGTTGGACCTAATGTTTTTTTCCTGTAATAGGATTTACACTACAAGATTCTTATGAAATAATTCCTATAGGATGTGATACTATGAATCAAACAACAACTGTAGGAAAATTTCCTATAGGAACTACTAGTTCTTCAAAAATCATATATCATTCCTTTGAATCAAACAGGGCCCAGTGGGGTACAAGCCAAGGTAAATTAACATGGACAATGCGGGGACTGAGATGTGGGACCTGGCAGATGAACCGGCAAGGAAGACCAAACCGAACCTGCAAACAAGAAGAATAGTGAGCTGACAACCAAAATCTGTGCAGAAATCCGAAGGCCTTGTTTGGGCTGCATGATTTTTGTCTTAACACGGCTTGATTTCCTCTAGCGATCCGTCTCACGTGAATTCGAGTAAATCGCAGAGACGCGTGCATGCGCCATTTGCGTGTTTAATTTCACCCACAGCTAGCATCATCGACGCCAGATAGCTGAATTCGTGCACAAATTCAATGCTAGCCGTATAGCCTGAATCGTATGTAGGAGTATTATTATTATATATGCTGCCGGCCTTGTATATTTATACTCGATACTGAACTTAATTACATATGTATATGTACCTAGCTAGCGAGAGACGATCCCTCACGCAACACGGGGCTGCCAAGTTGCCAACACGGTGACAGGGAAACATCGAATATGGTCAGGCCTAAGAAGCAAGCAGATGATGCCATCTCCATCATTGGGCTAGGACGTTACTTTGGCTATTTCGATCATTGCTAAACGCCTCTAGCAGATGATAATGCCCTCTCCATCATGGCATCATTGGGCTGTACTGCTAATTGTGCCATTTTTTTTCTACTAGTAATCGTGCATGTGCAACGCACGTATAGTAATAGAACATTTGTACAATTCAATAATTAAAAAGTCTAATTTCTTTCATCAAAGTGAATAACAAATATAATAAATCGTCGAAGTTCAAAAGAAAGATTGTGGGCATAATGAACACAACTTGTTTAATTTCACACCCCAAAATAGAGGTTTGCATAGCAATCCGTCATCAAACTGATATAAAAAATCTCACAAAGTTCAACTTCCACAAACGAAAACTTAGATCTAATGACAAAAAATATAAAAGTTTGAAACCACTCGACTTCTTATTTATTAGAAAGTGTATGGGCTAGTCCAGTTCATCCATCTTGTTGATAGTGTCGTCTGTATGCTCGCAATCAGCAGACTCATCCATCTTGTTGATAGTGTCATCTGTATACTCACAATCAGTAGGCGCTCGAAGTGTATAATAGCAAAAGAGTTGTCTCTGCCAGTTGGTTTGTGTGCATCCTTCCTAATCAGCACAGCATTCTTGACAACATCACGGAAAGACAAGTCATTTAGAACTTGATGACGCACACCTATAAAAAATGACAAGCATACAATTAGTCTAATTGGGGAGAAACCTGACAAAATGATAAGTGTAAAAAAAGAGTAACCTTTAAGAAAGTCAAAATTATGGCATGCTGAGCATTGAGGAAAGCAAAGAGTTGTTGCAGCCGTGCTAAGAAGAGTTCCTGTTGTCAATCATCAAATTAGTAATAGTAACGTCAAAATGGCGGCGACGACTTTTTAAGAAAGGACTTACTGGATGTTTTATCAACCTCCATAGAGGTTGCCATGATGAAGCCAACATTGGCTTCACCGGAAAGAAGCTCGTCTCTATGTCGTTCAGCTAATTCGTGAAAAATGTGGAGGAAAACGACTTCCATGTCAGCATTCATGACCGCTACTTCCCTCATTCCTAAAGGGAAATATGTGTCGTGATCAACCGGGCCAACATACATGAGCGCACCAGCGATATCTACAGGTTGCAATATAAAAATAAGATAATCTACATTGGACAGTATTTATAGAAAATATATAAATATATCATGCAAACATACCAACAGTTGAGCCATGTTGGTTATTGAACACATCAGCCAAAACTGCACATGGAAAGGAAAAGTATGGTTATATGAAAACAATCACATTATTATTATATTATAATGCAATAATAATAGCATGGGAAAATACAACATAAGAAAAAGAAACATTGGTATTTTTCCACAATTAGTTACATGCTAGGTTACTCCTACTTAATATCGTCGAGAGACACGTACTACATGCATGCATCCTCCATATTAGGATGATCAGATGCCCTGCAAAGTTACTTGATAAATGTCATGACATGATGTTCTGTAGCATGCTCAGCTGAAAGTTAACGTAATCACAAATGACCATGGAAAAAATCAAGTGTGTAACGATGCCTTTCTTGAAAATTACAAATGTCAAACCTGTTAGATCGAGTATATGTATAGTTGTTTCTTATGGTGCTAATAAGGCAGCTGAGAAAGCACACAGAATAATTTCAGGGGTACCTGGTAGTTAGTACTCATCTTGATGTTTATCAAAAGAGAAATAAACAGGGAACTGATGTAAGGTTATCACAGAAGTGTTCCTCTTGAAATTACTTATATTTTAACATATTTATTTAACTCTATTTTCCATAATACGCTCAACAAAAGACAGGTTAATAGTTTTTTCAACAACCCTGTTGATCTAATAAATAACTGTAACATCCATGAAAAGAATGGTACGGGCGTGTTGGGATCGGTACTCAGATATATTCATTAAATCATTAGCAAAATCAGTGCTTCTATGTGGACAGACATAAGAGATTGTTACTTATACAGAGATAGATTAACTGGAAGATACTCAACGCAAATGTGCAGAAAGACAGAAAATCCAGGTAAATATCAGATTGCTATGGCGAAATCAATCAGAGTTTCAATGAAAATACAGAAAACTGCATCTATGTAATTTTTGACTCACATCGTTGAGGGAAGCAGGCCATGAGAACAAATCTTCTCTCACTTGTTGTAGAAGACGATGGATGTGTTGTAGTGTCACGCCTGTGAACACGCCCCAGACCGCTCTCGGGTTTATATAGATGGAGACCTGGCGAGCGTGCATCCCCGCAGCAGCAGCCGCCGGAGGGCAAGCAATCCCGCTGAATGCGGCGGCTGATTATACACCATATCTGCAGCACCGACAGCTACGGATGGAGTAATAGAGCGGAGCGGCCGCAACTAACTATTGATCTATGGAAGGCAAGCAACGAAAGTGGCAACACATCGTTCAATCTCGCGCGAGAATTCTGGATCGTGGAGATCGTGACAGCTTCAGAGGAATTAATTGGCGTGGCAATTGAAGGAAGAAGATAATATTGTGTGGCTGAGATGATATGCATATATGACCAACAAAGATTGTTGTTAGTTACCTTGGTTTTCTTTGTTGGTTATGTCTTCAATTGGAGTATGGTTCGAAGATGACATACTGATATTTGCTTGAGCTGTTCAGAAAACATAAGTTCGTTTAGTGTAGAACCAACTTGCTACAGAATGAGTCTAGTACAGATTTGTACAAAATAGAGTACAAATCAACAGAGGAAGAGTAAGCTTCAGAATCAACGTGGGACTATAAGTAGAGCCCAACATGTGTGGAGAGAAGAAAGTAAGCTTCAGAGTTCACTGTTTTCGAGTTTCAGATTATGTGAATTCAGAAGAAAGACCAACTTGCCGTGCATTTTACTTGAAAATGGTGTTGAACAGGGAACAGTTAATCTTAGTATATTGAAATAATGGGCCACCTTAAATCATTTTGCTTATGCTATACAGGCCAAGGTCCCAAACAAGTTATCTTCCGTGTTACTCGTTCATCTCTGCTTGTAAAAAGACTGTTTTACATGTACTCGTTCATCTCTCATATTTTGACCAATAAAACTGAAGAGGCAATAGAGCTTGCATGAATGTATACTGCATTACGTGAACAACCGAGAATGATACCAATGTCGTCGACTGTATGAACCAAGGAATTGACCTTTAATTTGCGATCATGCCGTGGTGCTCTGATGGATGGCTGCTGCAGCGTAGACGACGTGCAGGGCGTCGTGTAGTGCGTCTGCGTCGTCGGCGGATTGGTGATGTGTGTCAGGGCGACGGCCGTGTGGGCAGGCGTGGGAGACGACCTGTGTTGATGGAGGGCGCCGGCGGCGGGGATGGAGGGCGTCTTGTACCGGCGTGGGCGCGACCTGCGGGGAGGAGGGTGCGGTGGCGTGGATGGAGATTGCGGCGGCGGGGATGGAGGTCATCGGCGGCGTTGATGAAGGCGCGAACTGCGGCTGGAGGTCGTGGGCGGCGGTGATGAAGGGCGCGAACTGCGGCTGGAGGTTGCGGCGGCGGGGATGGAGGTCGTGGGCGGCGGTGATTAAGGGCGCGAACTGCGGGAATGGAGGGCGCGGCGGCGCTGATGGAGGTCGACGGCGGCGGGATGGAGAGAGCAGGCGGCGGTTGGAAGGATGCAGTGAGGTAATTGCGTAATTAGCGGGGAGGTTTTTTTTCTTTTCTTGATGATTAGCGTTATTAGCGAAGAGGTAAGCTGCGGAGAGAGTTCCGTGGTCAGCCCAATAATAGTCGTTGGATGAAATATTGTGTGGTTGAGATGATTTGGATCACCCCTCTCTCTCCCTTTTTATATTAGTGGTGATGGTGATTACAAGGATGACCGAGACTGAAATTTCAAACTCTACATCACACTAGGCAAACCGGCCCCTCGCTTAAACACGGGTATGCGAATTCTGGTGGATAAGGTCATCCACTGATGACTCCACCACCACTCTAGGGAGAAGTGGTTCATGTATGCGTTATTCGGATGATATCATAAAGCATAGAGCAGTATCTCATTGACCAGGAATGACTTGCAAGATCGATCATATCATGATGGGAGCTAGGATTATTGTCTATTTCTCCTATCTAAAAGAAAATTTTGGTCCTCTGCTACGTCGACCTCTTCGTCACACCTTCGTCACGCAACGGGCAAAAAAAACGCGTCTCTTCTTCCCCGCAATCGCTGGCGGTTTCTCCCGAGAAAATCGTTCCCTTCCCGTGTCATCTACGAAGCCGCACGGCAATTCAAACGATGTTACCCTAGCAGGCCACTCCGAGGCGCCCAGGCCGCCGCCGCATAAACCTCCCACAGCCCTTGCCGCCGTCGTAGGAGGTCGTCCCACGGCAGACCACGTCGGTGGGGGTCTCCTCCGGTCGCTCAATCCCACAAATCTAACCCTCCACCCAAAAATCGCCGCCAAATCGAAGTTGGCCTGTGTCGCCCCAGATCCGGCTGCGACTGTGCGCCGCCATGGGAGGCCCGTGTGAGCATGGCTGGGCCACCATGGCCTCCATCCCGACGACGACTGCGTGCGTCCCTGCTCCACCGCAGAGCTCCCTGCTACTCCGAAGAATAGTGAGCTGACAACCAAAATCTGTGCAGAAATCCGAAGGCTTTGTTTGGGCTGCATGATTTTTTGTCTTAACACGGCTTGATTTCCTCTAGCGATCCGTCTCACGTGAATTCGAGTAAATCGCAGAGACGCATGCATGCGCCATTTGCGTGATTCACCCACAGCTAGCAATCTAGCATCATCGACGCCAGATGGCTGAATTCGTGCACAAATTCAATGTTAGCCGTATAGCCTGATGCCTGAATCGTATCATCGTATGTACATATATTATTATTATTAATATTATTATATATGCTGCCGGCCTTGTATATGCTCGAGACTGAACTTAATTACATATGTATATCAGTATATGTACCTAGCTAGCGAGACCATCCCTCACGCAACACGGCCACACGGTTGCCAAGTTGTCAACACGGTGACAGGGAAACATCGAATAGGGATAGGACGACGTTACTTTGGCTATTTCGATCTTTGCTAAACGCCTCTAGCAGATGATAATGCCCTCTCCATCATGGCATCATTGGGCTGTACTGCTAATTAATTGTGCCATTTTTTTTCTATTACAAGGATGACCGAGACTGAAACTTCAAACTCTACATCATAGGCAACCGGCCCCTCGCTTAAGCACGGGTATGCGAATCCTGGTGGATAGGGGCATGCAGTGATGACTCCACCACTACTATCGGTAAATTCCAGTAAATCGCAGAGACGCGTGCATGCGCCATTTGCGTGTCCCACCCACATGGACGCCAGATAGCTGAATTCGTGCACAAATTCAATGCTGCCGGCCTTGTATATTTATACTCGATACTGAACTTAATTACATATGTATATGTACCTAGCTAGCGAGAGACGATCCCTCACGCAACACGGGGCTGCCAAGTTGCCAACACGGTGACAGGGAAACATCGAATATGGTCAGGCCTAAGAAGCAAGCAGATGATGCCATCTCCATCATTGGCATAGGACGTTACTTTGGCTATTTCGATCATTGCTAAACGCCTCTAGCAGATGATAATGCCCTCTCCATCATGGCATCATTGGGCTGTACTGCTAATTGTGCCATTTTTCTATTACAAGGATGACCGAGACTGAAATTTCAAACTCTACATCACACTAGGCAAACCGGCCCCTCGCTTAAGCACGGGTATGCGAATTCTGGTGGATAGGGTCATCCACTGATGACCCCACCACTACTCTAGGGAGAAGTGGTTCCTGTATGCGTTATTCGAACGATATCATAAAGCATAGAGCAGTATCTCATTGACCAGGAATGACTTGCAAGATCGATCATATCATGATGGGAGCTAGGATTATTGTCTATCTTCTCCTATCTTCTAAAAAAAAAATATGGTTCCTCTCGTACGTCGACCTCTTCGTCACACCTTCGTCACGCAACGGGAAAAAAAACTCGCGTCTCTTCTTCCCCGCAATCGCCGGCGGTTTCTCCCGAGAAAATCATTCCCTTCCTGTGTCATCTACGAATCCGCACGGCAATTCAAACGATGTTACCCTAGCAGGCCACTCCGAGGCGCCCGGGCCGCCGCCGCAGAAACCTCCCACATGTCGCCCACAGCCCTCGCCGTCGGACGGGGCTTGCCTGCTCCCACGGCTTGCTCCCATCCGTGTTCCCTGATACGTGGCGCCCATCGCATGGCTTCCGCTTATTCTGCCGCAGCTCATTATTTTCCTCAAAAAAAGAAAAGGAAATACCAGCTGATATACGAAACGTTCTCTAGAAAAAAAAAAGAGAAAGGATAACTCCACTCCACTACCAAGCACACACACCAGCAGCCAGTGTTTTCCCCGTTCTTCTTCCTCGAGCTAGGATGAGGCGAGGAATCCACCATACCTCCAGTCCATGGCCTCCGACCGCAGCCGCATCCCTCCCGCGGCCGGCCCCCTTCCCTTCCGCCATCGCCACCCCTTGCCTTCCTCCACCGCCGCCTTTTCTCTTCCCCGAAAGCCTCTCCTCTAGCCGTTGTCCCCTGACCCCTTCCTGCAGCTTGGACGGCCACGTTCGTGAGGTCGCCGGCCCCTTCATCCCACTGGAGTATCCTCCCGCAGCCATCCGCAGCCGTCTCCTCCCGTCGTCCCGCGGTGTGCGGCGGCGGCTGAAGCGCCGGTCGGCGCGCCGGGACACGGTGGTGGCAGACGCGCAACGGAGCCGCCGCCGGACTATGTCGTTGGACAAGGTCCAGCCCGGTGCGTCCTTGCACTTGCCTCCTTCCGTTCGCAAGGGAACCATCCGCGCTCAGCTCGTCGACTGAACTCCACCTCGGCACCTCCACTTGAGACAACACAAGTACTTTTCTTTTGAGGACAAGGTGGTCCTACCACCGCTCGAATAGATAGAAAAGAATTGACCCAGTTTATAAGGGAAACCGGGTCCAAAAACCATACAAACTGTACAAAAGAATCACACAGACGAAGCGACCCACCGCCCACACGGCACAAGTCGAACATACGCCACAACACACACCACCCACTCCGGAGCCGCCGCCCCGGCGTAGCAACCAGATCGACCTTCGCTTTGCCCGAAAGTGATCCAGTCATGGTCGACGAACCCTCTGCCCCCACAGTCTCTATCTAGGTTGCCACCAAAACCACCATGTTCCGGGGCCGCCGCCCCGACGTAGCAACCAGATCGACCTTCGCATTACCCGAAAGTGATCAAGTCAAGTCGACGAACCCTCTGCCCGCGCAGTCCTCATCCAGGTCGCCACTCTGACCCACGCTAAACAACGGCTCTGCCTCATAGAACCGGTCATAGCGTGGGAGCCCGAGGCCGCTGCCTCGGCGTACCGCCACCGTCCGGGGCCGCCACCCCGGCAATCACCTCCCCTGACCACATCGCCATCCTACCCATCCGCCGTGAACCCGCCGCACCGAGAGAGCCGATGGCTCCAAGACGACGCCTCCAACAAGGTAGTGACGCGTCCGTCACCGTCGCCTGCCCCGATGGAGCTTAGGATTTCACCCGGAGACCATCGGACCACTCCCGTCGGGCCGGTTGTCGAAACTCCACAACGATGCCATCAAGAAGGAGAACGACGCCCGAGGACGCCGTCATCGTCGGCACCGACCGGAGTCGGTGCAAGCTTTCACCCGGAGTTCGAGCCGCCCACGAAGCCTTGGGAGCTGCGAGATGGGAGACGCATCTGTGGCCATCCACCGAGCTCCACCGATTGTCGAAGCCCTCACGGCACCTCACGCCCCAGAAGCCGACAAGCCAGCCGTGTTGTCCGCCGCACAGCCACCAGTCCGGGGCCGCCGCCCCGGCTTCCGCATCTGCGACCCTGCCGCCGTCGCCCCTCGCGCAGTCGCGCCGCACCTCGTCCTCCTGCTGCGCCGCACTGCCGGACCGCGGCCCGCTCGGCCCGCCCGCGGCCCAGATCGGGCCCAGCAGCTCCGCAACGCCGTGCCGAGCCCCAGCGCCCCGCAGCACCCCGGCGCCTCCGCCAAGCCGGCGCCTGGCCTGCCCGTGCCACCGCGCCCTGACACAACCCGCCGTCGCTCGCCATTCGTCGTCGCTGTCGCGGGGGAGCCGCGCGAGAAGAAAAAACGCCCCGCCTCCACCTTCCTCGCGGGCGCGTGGCTTTGCCGGCGCCCCCTCCGGCGGCGGCGAAGCAGGGGAAGTGGCGGGCGGGGCCCTGGCGGCGACGGCCTAGGGTTCCCCCGAGGCGCCCAAGGAGGGCGACGCGGGGGTCGGGAGCGGTCCACTTCTACCTCTAGGTACTTTTCTTTTGCTGTTTATGATTGATGAATCATAATCTGTGTATGTACGTCCCAGCTTTGTTGATTATGCAAGCCATTGAGGTCAATTTTTGCCCTGTATTTTCTGGCTTGTACGTGAGCTGTAACTACAGATTCACATTTTCTCAGCTTCTATTTTGATTTTGTGCTTATTCAAAATTAACAACCAAGAATAGTGAAACAGTGAACTTTAATAAAATACCATGGGTTACAAGTTGGAGCCTACAAGTCAAAACGCACAGGGGGTAACTATCATAACACATTGATTAAGTTGGCTTGGGTTGATAGAAGTAAGCTTGATTTTGTCTTGTCATTGTACTACTACTAGTGGTACCCATGGTCAGCTGCGATGAGGCATTCATAGCTGAGTTGTGCTGTTGCAAGTAGTACATATGATTTGTCGGAATTCCTGGAGCGCCTTGACCCTATATGATGCGAAGTAGCAAAGCTCGGTGCCACTAAAGTATCAAGATGATAAAAACTTAACATGTAGATTGCAGACAGTGTATACCATTAATGTATCGTATGGTTGCAATCCTGTGTACAATCTTTGGTTTTGTGTTGTCATCGGGATGCTACCATTTGATGGCTGCATTGGATTTGTCGAAATTACTGGACCGCCTTGACCCTATGAAGAGAAGAAGGAAAGTTCCGTGTCACTGAATTTTTAAAATGATAAAACTTAACATTGTAGATTTTAGACTGTGTAAGTGTGTATACCATTAATGTATCGTATGGCTGCAATCCTGTGTACAATCTTTGGTTTTGTATTGACATTGGGATGGTACCACTTGATGGCTGCATTGGACATGTCGAAATTTCTGGAACGCCTTGACCCTGTAAAGAGAAATAGCAAAGCTTAGTGTCACTAAAGTTTCAAAATGATAAAACTTAACGTTGTAGAATGTAGACTGTGTATATACCATTAATGTATTGTATGGCTGCAATTCTGCGTACAATCTTTGGTTTTGCGTTGACATAGGGATAGTACCAATTGATGGCTGCATTGGAGTATTTAGGATAGGGTTGTACTGTACTTGATATGCAGGGTTTTGATTCGTGAAAACCTCCAATTGTCCCTGTCGAAGTCACAAGAAAGTTCAGTAACTAAAGATTTAGAAGAAAAATCGTGAGAGTTTATACCATTGAGGCGCCATCAAGTTGTAGTTGTGCATTATCTGCTGTGTTCTTTTTCTTCTTCTTTGGCTTTGCTTTCTCCAAATCACCAATTGGTCTTCTTGATCCTTTGACAGACTTCTCCTTGACCTTGATGCCTTTTGGTTCGGCAAGCCCCTCGTTGTGTTTTGAAATTCTACAAGGGTCAATGTTTGAACCTGCAACTATAGGCGAAAATGAAAAATCTTTAGTTTGACGTTACTCTACATGATTACAAGTATAGCATAGTACACACCTTCTGAACCTGGTTGATGTTTTGAAATTCTACTAGGGTCAATGTTTGGACCTACAACTATAGGAAAAATGAAAAACCTTTAGTTTGACATTACTCTACATTGTTAAAAGTATAGCATAGTACACACCTTCTGAAACGGAGGAGTCACCCACATCTGGATCGACTCTAGTTTTCAAACATTTCCCCACATTTTGTGCTAATTGCGCTACACAATTAACAGCCTCATTGTAAGATTCTTCAGACTCCGCGGCACGAGCAGCTATTTTGACAAACATTCTGCACAAATCTTTGTAGCGGCTCGACATTCTTGCTTTTGGGTCATGTAGATTGCAGTTGCTTGTTATCTGTAGAACTTTTGCATCAATTGTCCATCTTTTCAAGATATCACTAGTAGGAGAATGCCATTCTGTGGCGCACCAAAAAATGTTTCTGTGGCGCATGGTCGGTGCGCCACAGAATCCTCGCCACAAAAATATTATTTCTGTGGCGCATGGTTCCGTGCACCACAGAAAGTAGACAATTCTGTGGCGCACCTCCAGAAATGCGCCACAGAAATATTTTCCATGCGCCACAGAAATAATTTTGATTATTTGCTGTATTTGACAATAATGTATCTGTGGCGCACTTTATTCGTGCGCCACAGAATATGGTGGCCACAAAATTATTTACCGTGCGCCACTAAATTATTTGCTGTATATATTATCGATTATTTGCTGTATTTGACAATAATATAGGTATATTACAGTATTTATACAGAAAATAATAGAAACAGTAATATATTTTGACACGGTATTAAAACAGACAGATAAATATGTCATCACATCACTTAGAGCCCGAGATACATACATATATAGTACAAGCATATGCATTTAACATTGGCATATGCATTGGGATAAGTCGTAGTACAAGCATATGCATTTAACATTGGCATATGCATGAAAATAAAACATTAGTCTTAACCAAGTACAGTGGAAACATCAGTCTACATAGATAAGTGGACAAGTCAACATAAAACATAGTACGGAAAGAAGTGGACAAGTCGCTCTATGGGTCGTCGTCCCTAGGCCTATCCAGCTGAGCCCAGTACATCGGATCTGCGGGGTCATCAGTGTCCTCGCTCCCCCACGGCTGACCCGAAAGAGTGCGGAACGGAGGTATGCCGTCCCGCCTATTCACCTCGACCCAGTGCCTAGGGTCGCTGTGGTGATAAGCATCGGGGTTCGGCAGCCCGAACATCCGCAGTAGCTGCTGCTCCGACTCCTGCCACTCCTGGTGCCGCTGCTGCTGCCGCTCCTCCGACGCCTGCTGCCGCTCCTGCTGCCGCTTCTGCCGCCGCTGCTCAGAGTCGGAATCCCAGTCCTTCTCCCATTCTTCCTCCTGCTGCTCCTCCTCCTGCTGCTCCTCCTCCTCCGCCCAGATCCCAAGAGAAGTGATGTCGTCGTCAGTAGGACCGGCGCCGTGGGAAGGACCGGTGCCGTACGAAGGACCAGCACCGTCAAAAGGACTAGCGCCGAACTGCTGGTAGGACATCAAGTTTGGCTCGTTCTGCAGGAGATGCCTCACATACGGGTCGTCCTGGGGGCGTGCGTTGCGACGTGCGATCTGCGCCTCAGCCAACCAGTGCTCCATCTCCTTGGCCATTTCCACCTGTC
This sequence comes from Poa pratensis, assembly GCA_947311845.1. NCBI lineage: Eukaryota > Viridiplantae > Streptophyta > Magnoliopsida > Poales > Poaceae > Poa > Poa pratensis. The sequence continues at coordinate 15,690,192 of CAMZMU010000116.1, read as the reverse complement.
TGATCCCATCCGGTATGAACTCATTCACACGGTGGCGATCCGCTGGGTAGTTCAGATCCTTATCTTTCTTCTTATCACCGTACTCGTGTACGGCGAAATAATCATAGGCGCGCGCCGCCTCCTCCGCTGTATTAAACTGCCCAGCCCAGTGCTTCCTCTTGTTGATATGGATCTGACATCCATACACGTACCGACCAAGCTTCTTCCTATAGCACGCCCTCACACCCTTAAACCCGGCCATTCCGTGAAACTAAAACATATTAAAAACAAATTCATTAGAATAAAAAAACTACACAACTATATACTACAAACTACACAATGTGGAAATTACACAATATAAACCAATGAACAGAACTAAAATTATTTTTAGCAAAGTCATGCCAAAATTATATTCATGCATGTAGGGACATTGATCAAACATGCAAAAGTATAACTAATACATCTTGATCCCATGAATAATTTGGTCCATTTTTATTTAACCCTAATACATCACGAATAATATCACTAATACATCTCCTCTCCCATGCATGAACCTCTCAAACTAACTTCGACCGGGTCCTGAGCCGCGGGGTGCTGAGCCGCGGACGCTGCGCATCCAAAGATAAGGAACCCTCACAGGGTCATAGCTCACGTGAGGAGGAACCCTCTGAAGAAACGACCATGTATTGTTGTACTGCCTATCCAACAAATACATGTAGCGACGGACGTGCTCGTCCTCCTCCCTGATACGACGGCACACCTCCTCCTCGGGGGCCGGCTCCCTCTGCACCGAGCATGGCCCACGCGACTGCCACCAAAGACGATCCGGGTCGACGACGTCACCCGGATTCCTCACCAAGATACGCGTCCCGGAAGGTAGCACCTCCCAGTGCCAGCCCGGCGGAGTCCAGTCGCGGACATCGCCCCTCTGGTCCAACAGTGACATCGTCGCCGAGAACAATAAACTAAAAACACAATTTTTAAGTAGCAAGCAAATTAAAATAAGGAACCCTCACAACTAAAATTATCTACAATCTAAGCTACACAACTATATACTACAAACTAGACAACTAAATTATCAATTATCAAATTATGAGGGAGTCTTCTTCATATGTCCTATTTTTAGCAAAGTCATGCCAAAATTCACGAAAAATTTCGGCATGACCTTTGCTAAAAAAGGGACATATGGAGTACCCGAATTTGCCGGAACGGAAGTTAATCGACGTTCCGGCAATCTCAAGGGCCTCTCGGGGTACCTGCAAGCATTTCACAAAAAATCCACATCTCCGGCCGGCATCTCCGGCCGGCATCTCCACGACACGATGGTCGGAGCACAAACAACCACGACACGATGGTCGTGGTAGCACAGATCAACACAAGCACACACAACTTCTCGATCGGGGTACCAATAGCTCACCAAAGGGCGTCTTCTTGAAATTGAAGCACACACAAGAACTTCTAGCACACACAAGAACCTCTGCACCTGTACAACCAAAAAAAAAGGATCATGAACTTGAAGCAGAAACAAGAAAACGATCCGAGTCATACAAGTCATATTACATAAAAAACTGCATAAAATTAAATGTTTCCCGATGTTCCCGATGTTCCCGATTTTCCCGATGTTCCCGATTTTCCCGATGTTCCCGATGTTCCCGATGATCCCGATGTTCCCGATTTTCCCGATGTTTCCGATGTTCCCGATTTCCCGATGTTCCCGATGTTCCCGATTTTCCCGATGTTCCCGATGTTCCCGATTTTCCCTATGTTCCCGATGTTCCCGATTTTCCCTATGTTCCCGATGTTCCCGATTTTCCCGATGTTCCCGATTTTCCCGATGTTCCCGATGATCCCGATTTCCCGATGTTCCCGATGTTCCCGATTTTCCCTATGTTCCCGATGTTCCCGATTTTCCCGATGTTCCCGATGTTCCCGATTTTCCCGATGTTCCCGATTTTCCCGATGTTCCCGATGATCCCGATTTTCCCGATTTTCCCGATGTTCCCGATTTTCCCGATGTTCCCGATGTTCCTGATTTTCCCGATGGTCCCGATGTTCCCGATTTGTGGCCGGCATCTCCGGCCGGCAACATCCACATACACTGTCAGAACACAAGCTACATGGATGAACCAATGCAAAACTTGTCTTCATGGATGACCAATGCAAAACTTGTCTACATGTATTTCTTGACTGTTACATCTCTACAAAATATAAAATCTTGCAAATTCCAACTAAAAATGATCTTCATGAAAGTGAAAAAGTACCAACTTTGGAGGCTTACAAAATTATCAAATCTTGATCCTATTTACAATGTACCTTCATGGATCTCTTGCACTATGTTATTACTTCATGATAAAGCATCATTGCGTGATAAACTAGGATTCAAGATAAACTGTTTCATAATGTCCAAAATTTGACATAGAAATTTCATATTAACATTTCATTCCAGACGGGAGGGAGAGTACTACTAAGCTCGGGATTTTGTGATTTACTTTTACCAGGGATAAGTAGGAAACAACAAACAAAATAAAGAAAACACAATGCCACTGGAGCATTTCGTCGAACACCTTGCACGCAAGGCGGGAGACACGCGCATGCCGCGAGGTGCTGCTCCCTGCTCGCCGGTCGAGGTCGGCTCGAGGTCGAGAAGGAGTAGGAGGAGAGGAGGGCGGGCAGCAGGGCCGGGCTGGCGCCGAGGGCGCTCTTGGCGCTCGGCGACGCGAGGGGCGCAAGACGGCGGAGAACGCGGCGGTTGGGGCGAGGACATGCACGGGTGGGGGGAGGAGGAGGAGGAGAAGATTACCGACGAGGGGGAGAGGATCCGGTGGCGGCGAGTCGAAGTCGGCGGCCGGCGGCGATGAGTTGGTTGCGCGACGAGGGAGCATGCCGCGAGGTGCTGCTCCCTGCTCGCCGGTCGAGGTCGGCTCGAGGTCGAGAAGGAGTAGGAGGAGAGGAGGGCGGGCAGCAGGGCCGGGCTGGCGCCGAGGGCGCTCTTGGCGCTCGGCGACGCGAGGGGCGCAACACGGCGGAGAACGCGGCGGTTGGGGCGAGGACATGCACGGGTGGGGGAGGAGGAGGAGGAGAAGATTACCGACGAGGGGAGAGGATCCGGTGGCGGCGAGTCGAAGTCGGCGGCCGGCGGCGATGAGTTGGTTGCGCGAGAGCGTGGGTGAGCGTGGGGTGAGAGTGTCGTTGGATGTGCGAGTGTGCGGTGGCGCTGCTAAACTGCTAAGTGCAGAAATTTTGTGTCGCACCGCCCGGGATGCGCCACAGAATTTGGTTGCGTGAAATGTTAAAAAAGCCTGCTGTTGTTTTATGACAAAGACAACAACATTAGCCCAATGGTAGGCATTGAAAACTGCAACTTGGTGCAGCAAGGTTCGAATCCTTGCTGTATCACATTTTATTTTCCTTTTTAAAAAATATTTTTAGTTAAATTTGAAGAAAGAACACTACACACAATTGGTTATATTTAAAGATTTTTTTAAAATAAAACACACACATTTAAAAAAAGAATGTACACACAATTTGTTATATTTAAAGAAAGAACACACACATTTACAAAAAATGTACAAAACACAAACACATTTGGTTAAATTTAAAAAAAATGGTTATATTTAAAGAAAGAACAAACAAGTAATTGTTAGTAGACCAAATATTTCTGTGGCGCATCCGTTGTGGCATGCGCCACAGCAATATTTTTTTCAGTGGCGCACGGGTGGGGATGCGCCACCGAAATATTATTTTCAGTGGCGCATCCAGACACGTGCGCCACAGAACAAGCACCCAGGCAATCGTTGGAGGGGGGCCCACCACATTTGTGTGGCGCATTGTGCTCGATGCGCCACAGAAAGAAGAATTTATGTGGCGGATCTAGCTCAATGCGCCACAAAAATGTCACTAGATTTTTGTAGAGGCGGGACCCACCTTATGTCTGTGGCGCATGGGTGTGCCTATGCGCCACAGAAGCATTTGGCATGGTGCGCCACTGAATTGTTTTTGTGGCGCACGTGAAGTTTGGTGCGCCACAGATAGTGGATCCAGAGAAAGGCACTTCCCTACTAGTGTATATTCTTGGGGGATATGCTTGATATTATTAATATCAAGTATCTTTAAGCAATGAGAGCAAAGTATTCCAGCAAATTCAAACTTCTGGCAACTACAAATGACCTTTTCTTCTTTTGGAACAAATCTGACAACATGCTCACGACGTGTACCATGAAAATTTACTTTGTAAACCTTCTGCTCTTCATCACTATCATCACAAAGAAATGTGTCATAATTCAGGTCTGAAGCACTTGTTCTTGAAACATCTTGAATATTGCTGGAGTATATGTTGTTGCAGCTTGTCTTAATATATAGCTAGCTTCTGCCTTTAGCTTCGGAGTAGTTTGTGTTGCTGTAAAGTCATACTTCACCTCTTCATCTCTTTTATCTGCAACTAGCCGTTCAAAATGCTCAAAAAAAGTAAGCATGTCATATTTAACATTAATGTATCTCTTTAGTTCGTTGTTCATGCTTTCACTCCTCTGGGTAGTGCTCATGTGAGCAGAAAATGTATGTTTGCCATACACTAGTGCCCACTGCTCCCTTTTCTTAAATATCCTTTGGAGCCATGTATTGTCACGTAGTCCATGTTTATCAAGCATTCCATTCCATGCAGTTATAAATTTATCTTCCTCTTCAATATCATAGATACAATGCTGAAAATCCACATTGAACTTCTTATAGTCTGGAACAACTCCAGCAAGGTGCTTGCAAGCGTTTTGATTGATATGCCATACACAAAGTTTATGGTGAGTCAGAGGCAGGACTAAACTGATTGCCTCGGCCATTGCTGCATCTTCGTCAGTAAGAATTGTTCGTGGATGTTTTCCCGACATAACTTTTAGAAAAGTTCTAAAAAGCCAACCAAAGCTTTCAGCTGTTTCATCATACAGAAGTGTAGCACCAAAGACCATTGTTTTCTTATGATTATTCACCCCAACAATCAAACCAAATGGACGCCCATCATCTAGTTTCCTATATGTGGTGTCAAAGCATATTACATCACCAAATATTGCATAGTCTGAGATCATTTTGGAATCAGCCCAAAAGATATTAGTTATCAAATCATCCTCGTCGATCTGAATTGAATAGAAAAAGTTGACATCTTCGGATACCTTCTTCTCCATGTATTCTAGCACTCCCCCTGTGTCACCTTGCTTCACTTTTAATGTTCTCTTTGAGTACAACCGATTTTTCATATCTACGCGCGTAAAACCAAGATTTCCAAGTCCACATGCTTCTTTGGCCATCAGGTCAACAGTTGCTTTGTTTGAAATACCCACAGACTTTGCAACCTCGGCATTTGCTATTTGTGCTTCTGTTACTTTCCTATGGGATCTCAAGTATTGGGCCATGTCTCCGGTAGCAAGATTGTGGTTATGTGTTGCTTCAAATTCATACACATAATAAAGTCCATTCTTAAGACTAATCTTCATGCGTGCATGACAACCACATCGTGTTTGAGGCCTACTGTACCCGAATGTATCCTCTCTTTTATCTTCACCACGGGCTCCTGATAGTTCAAGTAATTGTCTTAGCGCATCAAAAAAATTAAGCGTACTATACCTGAATGAAAGGAACTAAGTACAAGTATTGCATACCTTGACGAGAACATAAAAAAGTCCGATGTTGTATTGTGTCAGTGTTCTTTACTTTATGGTGACTCCCTCTTCGGATGCTAAAACCAATAGTTTATGCATACTTGTTATAAAACAAATAAGCTTCCTGTTCAGATAAAAATTCCATGCCAACCTTTGGTACTCTTTGATCAGTACCATTTGCTGCATTGCTATCGGTAGTTTCAGGCGCATCCTATTATATAAGATAGTACTCACTCTAGTTAATATAAACATTTTTAACAATCAGATATGTTTACATTGCAGGATGGGAACTAAATGATCGGTTCAAAAGAAGCAATTGGAACAAGAAAAATGAAAGGATGAAGATTGCGAGTGTGATTTCTTACTGCCTGTGACCGTGATTCACTGTCATGGTTCCTGGGATCAATCCCTCGAGAAGCCATCGGAGGACAAAGGGAGAATTCGGCTGTCAGTTCTGTAATTTGCCTCCGCTTCTCCCTAGTCCTAGTTGCGTTGGATGTGTAGATGCGATTTTCGTTTTCCTATATGCATCTAGATTTGGCGTGCAGATGTATTATCTGGTTATTTTGGCGCCAAAGTAGTGAAAGTTTCCCTCCTATGTGCTGATTCTGTGCCGAGTATTACGTGAAGCGTTATTTGTGCTGTTGTACGTATCTCTCTTTTTATTTCGGTGAGAAAATAACGATTGGGAGAGGAAAAACTGCGGAAGCCATGCGATGGGCGCCACGTGCCCAGGGAACACGGATGGGAGCAAGCCGTGGGAGCAGGCAAGCCCCGTCCCTCGCCGCCGTCGTAGGAGGTCGTCCCACGGCAGACCGCGTTGGTGGGGGTCTCCTCCGGTCGCTCAATCCCACAAATCCAACCCTCCACCCAAAAATCGCCCCCAAATCGAAGCTGGCCTGTGTCGCCCCAGATCCGGCTGCGACTGTGCGCCGCCATGGGAGGCCCGTGTGCGCATGGCTGGGCCACCATGGCCTCCATCCCGACGACGACTGCGTGCGTCCCTGCTCCACCGCGGAGCTCCCTGCTACTCCCCCGGGGCGCTCGGCTAGGCCACTCTGACGTCCGCGTCGATAGCGCTCCGCCTCGCCAGACGGACTTTCTCCGCCGGGAGGTCTCTGCCGCTCCAGATCCCCTCGCGGTTGTGCTACAGCACGGAGTCCCATGTGCGTGCGGCTCGTCCACCATTATCTCCCGGCAGCTCGGCCACCATGTTCTACTATCTCATCTCAGGCCTCACAAACATCATCTAATCATTCGGAGGAGAGATAGTTTGAACACATGAGCAGCAAAAGGTTTGGATTTTGTCAGGCACCACTCCGTGGTTTGCGCTCTCTTTTTAATAGTGGGATTGTAGCAATTGGTAGCGCTCTCCTTTTCTTGCCACAAATCTGGTATAACTATAGAGCCTTCTCCCTGTCAAAATATGATGTGCTGTTCTCCTGATAGCTAAGTAAAATGTAAATTTATGGAAAGTGACAAATTTAATCTTGCTGATTGCTGATCTTGGAATGCCCCTGGTTCATATTGATCTTTATGGCTTATGCTGAATCTTCCATCAATCTTGAGATGATCTTCAATCCCAATTAGCAAGATTTTCGTATAAGCTACTGCTGCACTTAGTCTTCCTTGACAGATGGGGCTCTAGAAACGGCATGGATCTGACAATTCCTAGGTTCCAGTGATGGCATGAGTATATTGTTTTTGTTTCTCTATTTTCCATCTGTCAACCGAGAAATTGATTGTTGAGTTGCTTGAAGATTAGTGGTTAAGAATTTCACATGAAAGTTGCATATTAAGTACTATCTAGACATGCCAGCTTTCTGCTTTGGAAATGAGATATTATATTAGAGCTGGAGTATTTAGATCAGTTCTAGCTTTAACACTTGTGCTTTGGAAATGTCAGATTTCCGCCACGCTTGTCAAGTCTGGCGGGTGAAAGTTGACAATATAGGCTGCATTTGCTGCTGCCTAGGCTGAGATTTCTGCATCGCAACCGTCAAGGTGATCTCCACCAGTCCTTATTGTCACCAATTGTATCTGGTTTCACTACTGTTAGGATTTCTTCTTACATGTCTGTTGCCTTTAGAATCCATAGTTCAAACATTGAATCGACAAAGTGAATACTTTTATCATGGGCTTGAATGTTTGATGTACCTAATTATTTTGTCTTCAATGTTTGAACTATGGATCCAGCAGTTCTTATTGTCACCAATTGTATCTGGTTTCACTACTGTTAGGATTTCTTCTTACATGTATGTTGCCTTTAGAATCCATAGTTCAAACATTGAATCGACAAAGTGAATACTTTTATCATGGGCTTGAATGTTTGATGTACCTAATTATTTTGTCTTCATTCCGTTTCTAATTAATTTGTTTATTTACCTGTCCATTTTTAACTTGTATGATGTTGCCATTATTCTTGCATCGATGACTATGATTCCTCCATTGAATCTTGGTATATTCTGGTAATAAAGGACAAGGTACAAGAAGCAACAAAGGTAAAGTGTATGTGTTCTCTACCTTCTGTGTGCAATCTTTAACAAGTTCCATCTAAGAAGTTGATCTTTGAATCAAGACATAACATTGTCAGAATTGAGGAGAAAGGATCCATGAAGGAGAAGATACCGCTTTAAATTTAAACCATCATATGGATTGGGTACCTTGAAGTTGAACATGCCAACTAGCTCTACGGATTAGGTACCTGAAGTTTCCTATTTCCATTTATAGAACCCGACAACCAGTATAGTTTCTTATGGATTAGGTACCTTAAAATTGAACATGCCAACTAGCTAGCTCTGCATCAACATATCGTTGCACTTGCCAAACTAAAATCAATTCTTCCGTTGACCTTTGCTACTGAAGTGGCTAAGAGACATATATATATGGCAACTCCCAAGGAAGTAAAGTCTTGTTATTTAACTGAATAGTACACTCGTTTAACCATAATAGTTTTGACTAAAATCAATACACGGTTTATCAGCTAGCTCACCTAAGGGTGTGTTCGGTTGGAGAACCAAAGGGAATGGAATGTCATGGTTCCATTCTTGAGAATGGGTTGGTTCCATTCCTATGTTCGGTTGGTGCAAAAAGGGGAATGAGTTGATTCTAATCCTGTGTTCGGTTGGAGAGTAGGAATGAGAAGAATGTGTTTCAGCTCACCCTTTTCATATGAATGGTGAGATTACCTCCCATATGCATCTGATGCAAAACGTACACAGGTTTAGCTCCATTCATTTGGACAACATATAATTTGATTTTTTGGCAGCATTTCCTTTGTATTTTCAACAAAAACAATTCACCATATACAACAACAAACATATACAGATATGAGATCACAAATAAGACAAATTTCAACCGAAATATCATAAGGTAGCAACAGTACAACATAATTCATCTAAAAGCGATAAAGTTCAACCATGTTCATTACAGTCCATACAAGTCAAGTTCACATACTAGGCATCCAAAAGCAGACAAAATCGAAGTTCATTACACTCCGTACATGTCATGTTCACATACCAGCCAACACACCTAACCAAAGTTCTTGGTCACATACCTACTAACCCAAACCAACTTGTTAGATAGGCTAAGCGACAAGAAAGCTCTTGCGACTTTGGGATTGTCAACAAGGTGAGCATAGTAGTGAGCAAGTTCTCCTTCACCATAACCAGGAACTTTGGAGACAACATCCCAAAGATCATCTGGTATAGTATAATCATCTCCACCGGACTTCACGAGAGCTTCAGCTACAAGTTTGAACCTATCTTTGAGAGTGGTAACTAGCGCATCATCTTCAAGTTGCACTACCTTGGCCTTCTTTTTTTCTGGTGCTTTGGAACTAGATGACTCGCCAACATTTGGTGACACGTTCACCTCACTATTGTCCTCCTCATCTATGTCAATGCAGAGGGGATCATTCCCGGACCTAGCATGCTTACCCGTAGCAGTAGTTGTCCCAAACATGGTGTTCATGGCATGATAATATTCAATGGGAGTGTTCAAGTAGTTGACATCAGATTTGTGGTCCTACACAAAAACATGCAAATGATTACATAATGTACACAAAACGTGGCATGCTAGTGTTGATAACAAGATTACCTTGCAATGACCTGCATAGTGTTCATCGCTTAGCCTAATAATGCAATTATCTTCATCCCATAGAGCTCCACTCAAATTCTTCAAGTGGACTATATCCTCCCCCAAATTTTCCTCCACTTCTTAAGATGGTTGCTAACTTGGTCCCCCGTGATAGCTAGCTTGAAATGTTCATTCAAAGCTGTAGCAACTTCCTTGAAATGAACCTTCTTGAATCCGGACGAAGTTCTCTTCCCACTAGCAACCATGTCACACAAAAGGCCCAACATCTTGTTGGTCATGGAGGTAGTCCACACTGCCTGCCCACTTTTACCGGTGCTTTCACTTGGAGCGGTGACTTCGTCATTGTCCATTTCTGTCCAGCAATACAAAAGGTTGTGTAAAATGCATTACAACATCACAAATACATGGTTTTGAATTATAAAATGGCACTATCTGTCCAGCAATACAAAAGGTCGTGTAAAATGCATTACAACATCACAAATACATGGTTTTGAATTATAAAATGGCACAATCTGTCCAGCCAATCAAAAGGTTGCGTAAAATGCATTACAACATCACAAATACATGGTTTTGAATTATAAAATGGTACACAAATACATGGTTCCACATGAAGTATGCCACACTCATCAATTTCCATACATGGCTTGCCTATCTTGCCACATTTGTTCGGCAATTTGTTCATTTTTAGTTACCATGGCCCTTTGGTCACATTGCCAAAAATTTTGGTTCAAATAATCAAATTTGATCCTATCTCGTTCATGCATTGGGCCATAGGTGATACGGGGTCTTCTTCTCTTCCTCATGATAGCACGAACAAGTACAGCCACTACAGCCAGGGTCATAAAAACAGCAGCTCCCCTAATCATCCTTTTCCTTTTACTCGTGCTCTTGGCCATCTACAATGCAAGTTTTCTATCACAATATAGCACCAAAATTTGTCTAACCATTCAATACATATTGGACAACAACAAACAACAACAAAATTAAACAGATTGCAAGTATACAATAGAACCATATAGCAAGTAATGGAGGTGAAGATTGGGTCAAAAATTGCACTCGCGAGGGAAGATTAGGTCGATCTGCTACACTCACAATAGAACAACAAACAGCAACAAAATCTCCTCTCAAACTCTGAATCTTGGGTCGATCTGCTGCACTCACGAGGGAAGATTGGGTCGATCTGCTACACTCGCGAGGGAAAATTGCAGTACACGAGGGAGGAGTTGGGGGTGGGGGCAGGGGAGGGGTGGATTCGTACCTTGCTCTGCCGCCGTCCCGTCGAGCACCGTTGCTCCGCCGCCCCGCCGCCGCACCACCAGCCCCTGCCCGCCTCCCCGCCGCTCCACCAGCTCCTGCCCCCGCCGCCCCGCCGCCTGCTCCTGCCTATCGCCGCGCCGCTCCTATCGCCGGGAGGAGAGGGCGCCGCTCCAATCGCCGGGGATCGAGCGCCGCCAGAGAGAAGGAAAGCGAGGGAGAGGGACGAGCATGGGTGAGGATAGGATCGGGACGGGGTGAGAGGTGAGATTGGTTTTGTTTTTTTCGTTAGCTCGCTTCGGAACCGTGTGATTCCACCGATTTGGAGGTACCATCCAATTCCGCATCTTGGTCGAATATTCGTTTTCTGGGAATCGCTGGGTTCTGGTTCTAGTACCTACCGAACACAGGAATCTGGGCTGGGTGCAGGTCCAACCCGTTACGTTCCACGCGGTGACGCGAACCGAACACACCCTAAAAGAATGCTCAAGTCTCAAGTACAGGGACACCTGGGAGATATTAAATTTATTGTTCCAGATGCATTGCTAAAGCTTTCAGTGTTAGATCTGGCGATAAGGTAGCTTAGTATATTAAATTTTCTACAAGACATTTTCATTTTGTTTGACATTTATTTGTTCTCTGGTCGTGCTCTAGGTTGCAAGAAATTAAACTTGTGAATGGGAGACCATAAATATTGATTTGTTTTGGCTTTGTTGGCCAGCCATTTTACTCAAGAATTAGGCACTTCTGTCAGCTCTCTTAATCAATTGCTAGGAATCCTTAGAAAGAAGATGTCTTGAGGGGCAAAATTAAAGTTGGCAGTTGGATATCAGTTGTCAGAGCAAATTTTAGGTGCATGTTTCATCTGTATTGAATTGTACCTATTCCATATTTATACCTCTCAATATTAGTGCACAGCCTATTATAGTTTATGTTTCTTGAGGCACAGAGGAATATTCTAGCGTGTATAAATGTGTCTAGAGGTATTAACTTTTATGCATGGTAAAGTACAACTTTAGTTATACACACTTTAAGTTTTAGTAAATATGTATGTAGACTTTAAGTTGCAATGTCTTTGCCTCAACTTGACTATTGTTAGTTTTTAAATTGATTGTCACCTAGCTTTTGTTAGTTTTTAAATGAGATAACCGCATCAGCGGTCCTAATTCTTTTCCCGCGTCTTCACTTTAGTCCTTATTCTTTGAAATCGCACGTTTAGGTCCTAATTGTTTCCAAAGTGTGTCACACGAGGTCCTAAATTGGTCTGACCATCGTTGACCGCTGCCACGTCGGCTGGTGGACCCCGTAGGCTCAACGGACGGAGGTGAAATTTTGCAAATAGCCCCTTCTTGTCCATTTTGTCTCATATCTCGATCCCGTCCTCTTCACTGTTATCCTCCCGCGACATTGGAGGCGAGCTGGCGGCGGAGGTGCTGCTCCGGTGATGACCGGAGGAGATCGATCGGCGACTGACGGCGCAAGGATGGAGCACGCCAGGATGGAGCCACCTACTTATAAGGGTTCATTTGCATAAATCCCAACCACCAGCCGCGGGAAATCTCCCGCCAACCGTCCACCAGCCGACGTGACAGCGGTCAACGATGGTCAGACCAGTTTAGGACCTCGCGTGACACACTTTGGAAACAATTAGGACCTAAACGTGCGATTTCAAAGAATAAGGACTAAAGTGAAGGCGCGAGAAAAGAATTAGGACCGCTGATGCGGTTAGCTCTTTTTAAATTGATTGTCACCTACAAATGGGAAACTAGAATCGAGTTGCAGAAACAAAGATGTCTCCTTCTTTATTAATTCTCTCACGACATATTATATGAGTGTTTAGTCGATTTTAGTTCCGAGGCGGTTTCGTCTATGTTGGAATGATATCCCAAGATGATCTAAAGATTGTGGCCCCCTTTTCATGTACCATGTTTTTTCTTACATTCTGGCCCCCTTTTTGCTGGTGATCTCATTTCTATTTGTTTGGTATATTATTGACTGTTTTCCGAGGACATTGATTTTGGAGAAGAATCTGTCAAAAACTAATTCTTGTCAAGGTACCCACTGAGTGTCAGGTAGGTGTGGAGACGACTATGGTGCCACACCTTGATGAGGGAACAAGGAAACACGGTGTTGTCGACACAAGTTGAAGTTTATTGTAATGAAAAACATGATGGTTTCTAGACTGTTTGATATTTATAATGATGACCCATTCATATGCAGCCGGTCTAGGACACGGCTTCTATTGTATGCTAACTATAGATAAGTATGGACAGACCAAATACTTGGGCTACCTTTGTGAATGTCATACATATTTGGTCGTGAAATACCTAAAAGGTTTCTTTATGCAATGGCAACGGATGCAACAGAAATAATCCATGCTTAATGCAGGTTGCACCCATATACGGCAGTTCACAAAAATGGTGAAATTTATGCAGTATATACAAGCTAAGAGGCGTCTCAGTTATATCGGTGCAACATTACTAAATTCAATACAAAAACTCAATACTCCTGGCCACTTTATATACGTGTGGCATACTTGAGGCAAAAAAACCTCAATAGAATTAAGGTGTCTGGCAATTTGTGATGTTATAAGGTAGCACAGAGTAACAGCTATAGGGTTTTAAATTTATTTACTTTCCATGGCCTTGAAAATTTCTACCTTGTTACTCATGCGTTTTCTCTCTCACCGGTTTGATTTTTTCCATTTCATCTTTGTTTCTTCTCCCACCGGCTCTCTCTAAATTCTCAATTGCCCATGTCTTATTAACTTCGTATTTTCTTTGATATGACAAATAAAATCATATTTTCTTTGATGCGACAAATAAAATCCTGTTTTTGGTAAGCAATCACATTAACATTAAAAATGATAGGCAATCACGGTGATTTGCTCAGTCATGAACGAATCAACTACTAATATTTATACACCCATTGCAACGCACGGGCATGTTACTAGTTGATATACAAGCCTAATTCACGTGATTTGCTACGAAACCACTAAAAAGCGAGAGTTAAACAACCAGTTTGCAAAATCGCTGAAATACGTGGGAGTCCTACAACCGTTGCTTTGTTATGAGGATAAAAGAGAGCGAAAAACCAACGGTGGATCTAAAGCGACCAAGGAAGGGACATATACTGTAAAATTTGAAGGGGAGCACCCTTTAAAATTTCAGAACTCGTGTATGAGGGTGAGGTCTTTCTCGCGTTTGAACAAGAAGTAATTGTTTGCTCATTTAAGCTACCGTATAAAAATGAGGCCGATGACAGAGGATCCCTGTGACATTTAATTAAGAAGAATGGTCAATGCTGCAACAACACCAAAATTACGAGTAAAAGGATTAAAATTCAGGTGGTGGGAAGGCAACAACAACCCCTCCCACCATATAGAACCATGAGGATTGGTCACGTGAAGGAATCCAAAACCTAGAGAAGGATTATGTTGGATCTCAATCCTACATTTATTTATTTGTGTCTTGTTTCTTTAATAAGAGTGGTGATCCCACATGATGCATTTTTTTATCACTTGCGAGAGTGTTGAGGACAATATTTGGGCAATCGTGTATTTGTTTATTTACGCATTTTATGATGTTGCTGGTCCTACTTGTTGACAAAAGTTTATTTATTTATTTCTGACTTCTACGAAATTATTGGTCGCATATGGAGTAATGGTAGAGAAAGAGGAGTGAAGACACCGCCAACTCCAATCTTTATAATTGGTACCTTTGTTCCATAAAACAAGGCATATAAAATTAGATAAAAGTCAAATCTTACTAAATTTTGACCAAATACACACAAAAGATATACTTACCACATCAAATGAATAAACATCTAATAATTTTATGGGGCATCTATTTTAGATATTAATATTTTTATCTATAAGTCAAACATAAAAACCTTGAATTTTGACTAAATTATATGCCTATTTTTGGGAAACCATGGAGTAGGAAGGAAAGATAGTATGGACATCGAGAAAGTTCTGAAAGGAATTAGTAGCAAGTGCAGTATTACCCTTTCAAACTTTCTACCCAATTGAGTTTCCAACTAGAATATAAATGATGGGGGAGATATGAATCAACCCAGGTGCATGAACCCAAGAACCTATTAGAGGCTAAGCTTGCGTACAAAACCTCACAACTTTTATGTATTGGGGGTGCATATATCAGCACATAAAGCAATGCCTTGAGAAAATTTCTGATGTCAAAACTCGCTACACAATTCATCTGCACCACCACCAATCATAGTCTTAGAATTTGTATGCCGAAAAGAGGCATTACAATTTGCATTGTGTGCTCTATTACTTTTTACTAAGTTGTAAAACTAATATTCTGGTCGAAATCATAAGATGTTCTATCTTTTATTCTGCATCAGATGCATCTAAACGTGTCTAAAACACCTTATAATTTGGAATGGAGGGAATAGTTATTTTGTAGCTGTGCACACAACTATTAAAATGCGCAACTATCCAATTTCTATTGGATAAAAATCAACACTATTAAAACTATGGGTGACGGCGGGGCAAAGCACTTGCGTAATGTAATTTCGAGAGAGTAATCCATTTTTTATGTTTGGACTCGGGGCTGTTTCTTGGTCCCTTGTAAAACTTAAAAAACCTCTCTTCTTAATTAACAGGAAGCAAAGATTTTACCTCCGTTTTAAAAATAAATAAATTTCATTGGCTAAAATCAGCACTGTTAAAATGCGCAACTATCCAATCTCCATGGGATAAAAATCAAAAATTGAGATCGTCCACATCCTAGAAACAAAACTTTTGTATAGTAGAATACGTTATAGGTAATACAAGGCCCACGCTACACGGAGTGCTACTGATAATAGTCAAAAGAATATCAACTCAAAATATATTTGAGGAAAAAAGGGAAGAAAACTAACAAGTACTGTTTCCCTTTGACTATTTTGTCCTGAATAATCATGCCCACCTACAACCGGTTCATTTCATCGGGCAACTACACACCAACCAAATTCTCTCTTTCTCTCGTCTCGTTGTATAATCTCCGAGTACTACGTACCAAGAGATGCACCCCCATCTGTTCGTCCTGCTCCTTGCCCTGCTCCCCCATGAGATCATCTACGCCGCCGCAGCTTCCGGCGGGTGCCAACGCCGGTGCGGCGGCGCCACCGCCGTCCCCTACCCTTTCGGCTTCTCCGCCGGCTGCCCCATCGCCCTGTCCTGCGACGCCAACGCATCCGTGTCGCTACTCCCATACAGAGGAGGAGACAACGGTACATCGTACCGCGTCATCTCCTTCAACTCCACCGCCTCCGCCGTCCTCATCGCCCTCCCCCCGTCGTGCAACCGCAGCGTCCCCGACGCCAGGAGGTCGCTCTCCGGCGCCAACTACGCCCTCTCGTCCCGCACCGGCCTGTTCCTCCGAGGCGACTGCGGTAACAACACGTCCGTATGCATCGTGCAAGCGGACGTGATGTCCACGCTGCTCGGCACGGCGAAGTGCCTCCAGAACGCCGGCAACGACACGACCTCGGCCGCCGGCACCGACGCTGTGGCGTGCGTCTCTTCCGCTGCGGCAAAGGCCCCAGGCATCTTTCTGCAGTGGCAGAAGGCGGAGAATACAACGTGCAACGACGTGCTGACCTCCGCGGTGTACATGGACACGGCGGATGGAACGACGTCGCTGGAGTTCAGCGTGGCGGAGCTGGGCTGGTGGCTCAACGGGACGTGCGCCGACGGCCGCGAGCTGTGCGCGGCGAACGCGACGTGCTCCAACGTACAAACTCCTAGCGGGTCGGTGGGGCACCGGTGTTCGTGCGTGGAGGGGATGGACGGCGACGGCTTCTCCGCCGGCGTCGGATGCTACCGGAAAGGTAAGTCGTCATGAGCCAGCTTCCAAAATTTTGTGCTGCACGCCACAGGGTTCAACCGTTCAAGCCACAAGTGATCCTGTGGGTTTGTTTGTGGGTGGGACCAGGTACTAGTGCGCCACGTCAGCTATACTCAGAAGTCGTCCCTGCGGTCAATCATGGGCAGCTTAACGAATAATTTTGGTTCACACTTGGCAACTTAAGTAGAGGGATCACTTTCCAAACAGAAAAAAAAACAACTAGAGGACTACTTTCTTACAAAAATCGTAAGACTTCGGCACATTTTGAGTCTTAAGATCAAATTTAACCGTCATCATGTACAAGTCATTCCTCATGTAACGCGTAAATTAAGAATGTCTATCATTTTCAAAATGTCAGTTTTAGGCCAAGTGTTTAGTTTTAGGTGATCGAGTTAAAAGACCTCCAAACAATTACTCCCTCCGTTCACAAAAGGATGTCTCAACCTATCTCAAATTTACATGTATAAATTTGAGATAGGTTGAGACATCCTTTCGTGAACGGAGAGAGTAGGAATTAGGAAATTTATTTGAACCAGTCATGATGGGCCACATGTCCTTGAACCAACATACCACATGTTTTGTTCTCTAAAGCAGGCGTCAATATTACAAGGGGTTTACTTTGGGAGAAATCAGCAAAATCACACAAACTCGTCCACCCATTGTGAGAACACATATGGTGCATTTTGATTCTCAAAACTCCATATGTTTTTTCTTTCTAAAGTCTTATGCGATATTTCGTATGTAGTTAAAAACCACAACAGTATAAATTTTGAGTACAAACCCAATGATATAAAGGTCACGAAGTTCCTTACAATTACAAATTATGAGTAATAAAATGTCCTTTATTCGGAAAAAAAACTTACAAATTATGACGTATTTTCTAATTCCCTGTTGGATAAGATTTAATTAAAGCTCAACCGATGCTAAGGATCACTAATCTAACTATGAGTCCGTGCAAGATTTTATATTTTTTGTACTCTAATAAAATCGTACTGAGACAATGGTATACTCTTTTGTACTACATTAAAGGACCTTCTTTCGAAAACGGTGAACCTTTTCTAGAATTGCATTTTTTCCATAAAGTCGATTGAGAATTAGTTATTCTCATATGACTGGGACATAAATAATGGGTCAAGTCTTGATCAAAGCATAAACTTTGAAAATCAAAATACACCATACACGCTCAGACTTTAGGAGTATATACTTGCCGCAATTTTCTAAAATTTACTCCGATGGACTTTTTTAGAGCTGCAAACATGAGATGTCCATGGCAAAAAGGAAAATGAGAGTTAGAAGATGGTGACATGGTTTTGAAAAACAGGAATCCCCGGGGAAATAAATGGCTGCATCCCTTTCCGAACTATTTGACCATGAACATTATTATGAAAGCTATATGCTCCTCTGATGGAACGTTTTTTGTTTTGTGTTTGCAGCTAAGAAGAAGAAGAAGAATGTGGCTTTCATACTTGGAGGTACGTAAAAACTGTTTCCTGACCTGGTCCTTATGCAATTACGTACACGACACCTTGTGGTCAAGAGGCTTCCAGTCAAGACCGTTGGTACCATGCATGGAATAGCCTGCGTTCTTGCTTGACTGCTGACCTGGCTATCTAGAAACAGATTTAAAAAGTTGAGAGGAAAATGTGAAAGAAAAGTTGCTTCCAAGAATTATGTGCAGTGTTTGACCAAGACATTCACTAGCCAAATGCATTTGGGGGCAGATTATGGAAGTCTTTTTTAGTAACTTTCTGCCAATAAACATTACAATAACCTCATTGATCGAAGCTGTTTAAGCCAGATGATCCACAGTAATCTTTGACTAACTTGGGCTGTCGCTTTGCGTTGATAGCAGGTGTCCTGGCAAGCGTGGCGGCGGCCGGCGTGCTCCTCCTGCTCTGCGTGGTGCGACGACGCCGGCGCTCCTGCGGCAAGGGCCGGTCCGGCTCAAACCGGCTTGCGGCGATGCGGCTCCTGTCGGAGGCGGCGTCGTCGAGCGGCGTCCCGGTGTACTCGTACAGCGAGGTGGCGCGCGCGACCAACTCATTCTCCCACACGCACCGCCTCGGCACGGGCGCCTACGGCACGGTCTACGTCGGCCGGCTCCCGCCCAGCTCGACGGCGCCGCTCGTGGCCATCAAGCGCCTCCGGTGCCGCCACGACGACGACGATGGCAGGGCGGTGGCGCTGCTCCTCAACGAGATCAGGCTCATCTCCTCGCTGAGCCACCCCAACCTGGTCCGCCTCCTCGGCTGCTGCCTCGACCGCGGCGAGCACATCCTCGTGTACGAGCTCGTCCCGAACGGCACGCTCGCCCAGCACCTCCACCACGGCGGCGACGGCGGGGCCACGCTGCCGTGGCGCGCGCGGCTGGGCGTCGCGGCGGGCACGGCCGCCGCCGTGGCATACCTGCACGCCGCGCGCCCGCCCATCTTCCACCGCGACGTCAAGTCCGGCAACATCCTCCTCGGCGCCGACCTCCGCGCCAAGCTCGCCGACTTCGGCCTCTCCCGCGGCGGCGTCGCCCCCGAGGACGCCTCGCGCTCGCACGTCTCCACCGCGCCGCAGGGCACGCCCGGGTACGTCGACCCGGACTACCACCAGAGCTTCCACCTCTCCGACAAGAGCGACGTATACAGCTTCGGCGTCGTGCTGCTTGAGCTAATCACCGCCATGAGGGTCGTCGACTTCGGCCGGCCGCCGAGCGAAGTCAACCTCGCCTCGCTTGCGCTCGACCGCATAGGCAAGGGGAGGGTCGAGGAGATCGTCGACCCGGCGCTCCTCCGCCACGGCGAGGAGTGGGTCATGGAGTCGGTCCGGCACGTCAGCGAGCTCGCATTCCGGTGTCTGGCCTTCGACAAGGACGTCCGGCCGTGCATGAGCGAGGTGGCCGCCGAGCTGTGCAGGATCAGGGACGCCGCCCCGGATTCTGGCATGACAGACCCAGTCGCCGACGTGGTGCTCCAGGACAACGTGGCGAAGAAAGCACGGTCGCCCGTGTCGGTGCAGGAGGTCTGGCCCAGCGACCAGAGCTCGCCGTCGACCAACGGCTCCATGCCACGTTTTATGTAGCTAAGCTCGCTCTCGTACACTCGAAGTAGAGACTAAATGTATTTTGAACTTTTTTTTTGTTGGGCTGAAATGTTCCATGATGAAAATTGTTGTACAGTTGCACATTTTGCACTAGCATCAACAGGAATCAACAACTTTTGGCTGATCAGTGCAAAAGGATTAACGCAAGAGCATAGACATCATAAGAATTAGCAACTTTGGGCTGATCAGTGCAACAGGATTAACGCAAGAGCACAGACATCATAAGAATTAGCAACTTTGGTTTGATCACTGCAGCAAGATTAACACAAGAGCAGAGACTTGTTTTACAAACTTTGGTTTGATCATTTCGACAAGATTAACACAAGAACAGACTTGTTTTTGCCACAGCGTCGTGAGATACCTCTAGTTTTTACAGGCTGCAAGATTTCACAACTTATCCAGACTTTGTTTCCTCCACCAATAGCGCTGGACCACATAGAACTTATCCACACTTGGTTGCTCCTATAAATGGAGACCCAAGGAGGTAACAGGTAATCCAGAACAGAAAAACTACACTAGCTAGTCAAGAACAGCATACTACACTTGCCAACAGGGGCTTGGGGAGCATCTGAAGAAGAAGGAAGTACAAGATGTGCTACAAGGTGGAGTGCGACAAGTGCGGCAAGTTCACCTGGAAGGGGTGCGGCCAACACGTCAAGTCCGTCTACGACGGCATCGAGAAAGGGAAGCACTGCGCCTGCAAGGAGTGGCCGGGTGTCGACACAAAGGTGGAAGGATCAACTTCAACCAGCAAAGAAGGTATGTGCTTTTGCTCTGCATTTCTCAATCTGTCGATCACCGCAATTTGCTGAAACGCTTCTTGTGACTGAATTTGCAGGTGAAGCAAAGGCCTGAATTCATCATGCACACGGACAGCCAGTCCTTCAACAGTCTGTTGGAAGGAGATTCCACTTTTGAATAAAGCTTGCCGCTGCTATACGCTTGTATTTGCTCCTAACTTCTTCGCTGAAGTGTGGTTCCAATGCTCTAATAATATATTCCGCAGTTAATTGATAATGTTATCTTGGCCGAGGATATGGATCTGTGCTGGGTTCTAGAGTGAGCTGGAAAAACTCAGAAAACTCTTTGATCAGCGATTCATAAGCCATATCCATCAGTTCAGCATCATTAAGTTCTTTTCCGTTTGAAGTCTTTTGTAATATATCCTTAATGCTCCCAACACGACGGTCCTTTATGCCACAGGGAATGATGTGTTGAAAGGGGGTTAGGTCAGTTGTGACATTTAGTGCTAGACCATGATACACTATATATCGCGAACAACTAATTCCAATAGCTGCAACTTTCTGATCCCCTGGAAAGAAAACAGAGTGCACGAGTTTAGAAAAAAGGATAAGTGATACCATTATGAAACACTTTGGAGTATCCAAAGGGTTAGTAACATACCAACCCAAACACCAGTGAGGCCTTCTACTGCTGATGCCTTAATAGAAAATGCGGACTGGAGGGCACGAATTATCACATGTTCAAGTGACCTAAGGTACCAATGAAGATCCAACTTGTGATACCGCAAATTGAGAATCGGGTACATGACAAGCTAAGGAAGCAAAAAGAATTGATTGTAAGAAAATATGGAGTGTTAAGCTACAAAAGAATTTCATGAAGAACTGAGATTTTGTGCAATTTTTTGAAACTCAATAACTTAACTCTCACTTCAATATATTCATAGGTTTATGTAGCAAAAAGAGGTTCTGGAAACCTTGTTGACTGATTTTTACTTTCCTTTAAGGCTTTTGTTCCTTTACATTTACCTACCATGAAGCGGAAAACTAAATTGGAAACAATGTGCAGATAGTCAAAAAACGCACAGCATAGTGCAAGTACAACAATGCGAACTACAATTTCAGACGACGATAAAGGGAATTCAACTAATAAATACCTGTCCAGGACCATGATACGTCACCTCCCCAGCACGGTTGATACGATGAATCTCAAAAGGAGAATCTTGTACATCGAAATGGAGGTACTCCTCGCTGCTGCCAGTGCCCAATGTATAGACCGGTGGATGTTGCAGCGCGATTAAGGTGTCCAAGTCATCTTCATTGCTCTCAACCAACCCTTTCCTCCTCTTAACAATGGACTTCTGCCTAGCCCATGATTCAACAAAGGGAACCATCTGCTGATGGAGATCAAAGCATTGACACCTGTTGAATACATGGAGCGTCACTCAGCTCGATGAACATCGTACAAGTAAAGTAAGAGAAGGGTGACATTCTACAGCAATGCTCACAGTTTCAGTTCAGTTGGCAATGCAGACGGCAGAAGCATCGTTTAACAAATTATTTCGAGCAATCTTGTAAGTACATCATGGACATGAACTAAGATTTGGAATGTGTTTGTGTTTAGCTTCGTTATTGCAACCTCATGCTCAAAATCATTAAGACCAAATCGTCAACAAAGCATTGGGCTGAACAGAACCAAATGCAACAGCCTGCTTACTAGTACTACTTGTGCCGACCTGTTGGAATGGTCGGCACCACCGCACCAGCATTGAATAAAACTGACCATAGAAAATCAAGAGTACCTCCTTCTGCCGACGGGGGCGGCATCTGGCAGCAGGGTCGCGTCCGTCGCCGCGGCGGCGGTAGGGCCGGAGCGGCAGCCGGCGGCGAGGACGGGCCTCCGCGTCCCGGAGCACGCAGAGGATCCCCTGGCGGCGGCGGAAAAGGGCAGGACGCCGTGACAGAGAGGGGCGGAGACCACCATGGGTGAAGGATCCGGATCCGCGGGGTTGGATATGTGCGCCGGCGCGCGGCGGCGTTGGCGAGGAGGAAAACGGCTTGTATTGGGGTGCACAAAATCGTACTGGCCAGATTTTTACAGGATCGGTTACACGATGATTGTTACCATACAAATACAACACGTGCAATATTCGTCAAATAAAATCATGAAATAAAGACTGTTTTTCCATAAGTAAAAACAAATGTATCTTAATATCTTTTCAATCCGTCTAAAACAATAGTTTCTTACTTTACTACTCTTGTCTTGTTGCAAACCAACAAATTAGGTCGCTTTCCTTTGAATCGATTCAATCGATCTTTTGAAGGACATTGTGTTTGGACTCATGTCTAGAGCACCCATATGAAAAATGCATCTCAAAATGTCAAAACGTTCAAAACAAGATTTCGGTTTATATCCAAGACTTTCTATGTTCGCTCACAAAGTTTTGCAAAAATTGTACATTTTTTATGCCCTGTATAAAATAACAAACATCTCGTGAAGCCTCATTTTGGAGCACCGAAAATTGATTTTTCACACATGATGTACAAATATATCCTTTTTTACGAAAACTTCATGCGTGTGCGAATATAGAATATTCGGATGTACATCTGACATTTTTGTTTGAATATTTTAAAATGTGGTTTTTTGGGAAGTCGGTATATCTACACTTTTTAGTCAAACCAGATTTTACTCTTTTGAACAGCTATTTACACATAGTGGATGGTCTTCAATCCTAGACAGAGAGTGTGCCATATTCATTTCCGACATGAAAAAGGTGAATTCGTTCGCTCGAGCTTTATCATGCGAACACGACCCTACTGCTCATTCTTGCTCGTGCAATATGAAAAACAACCGCCAGGGTAACTTTGTCTGTTTTGCTTTCAGCGGAAATGAGTCAGCGTGCGTGACTAGCTGAGGAATTAATGGCAATTCCTATACATCGCCCGCGGCGATGCAAAACGATCCCGTCGCCTGAAGGGATCCCGCTAGTGGGCTGGCCCGTTTAACGGGTTTTTTTCGTTTTTCCTTTTCTTCTTTGTTTCCTTTTCTTCTTTTTTTTGTTTTCTTTTCTGGTGTTTTCTTTTCCTGTTTGTTTCGTTTTCCGATTTTTTCAGATTTTTGAAAAATATTTTTACAGATTCGAAATTGTTCAGATTTTCACATTTTGTTCAGATTTCGAAAATTGTTCACATTCCGAAAATTGTTCACATTTCGAAATTTGTTCATATTTCAAAATTGTTCAGATTTCGAAATTTGTTCAGCTTTCGAAATTTGTTCAGATTTTAAAATTGTTCGCATTTTCGAAATTTGTTCAGGTTTCAAAAATTGTTCACATTTGAAAACTGTTCAGATTTCGAAATTTGTTCATACTTCAAAATTGTTTAGATATTGAAATTTGTTCACATTTCGAAATTTGTTTAGGTTTGAAAAAAATTCAGATTTCGAAATTTCTTTATATTTAAAATCTGTTCAAATTTTAAAAATTGTTTAAGTTTTAAAATTTGTTTGTTTTGTTTTCCGATTTTTTTTAGAATTTCGATAAATATTTTTACAGATTTCGAAATTGTTCGGATTTTCAAATTTTGTTCAGGTTTCAAAATTGTTCACATTCCGAAAACTGTTCAGATTTTGAAATTTGTTCATATTTCAAAATTGTTCAGATTTCGATTTTTTTCATATTTCGAAATTGTTAAAATTTTGAATTTTGTTTATATAATTTGTTTAGATTAAAAAATCAAATTTTAACAATTGTTCAGGTTTTAAAATTTTATTCAAATTGTGAAAGTTATTCTGATTTTCAAACTTTTTCAAGTTCATAATTTGTTCAGATTTGAAAACAGAAAAAAAAAACGAAAACAGAAACCGTACTTTTTGTATTGGGTCGCTCTAAATCCGGCCCATGAAGGGGTTGCCTTCAGGCGACGGATGCCAACAGCATCGCCTGAAGGCGATGCACAGGAGGTCCCGGAATTGCATGACAAGCTCAACAGGACAGCTAGGGCAATCTCGGGATGGGGTACCAGTACATTTGGTGATGTCTGAACTGAACTAAGGGTTTTGCGCAAAAAACTACAGGAGATGCGTGCTGTACCAGCGAGGGTTGGCCCAACATATGAAGAGAAAAAAGTTGAACAGCAGATTGTGGAGCTTAGTTATCGTGAAGAAGTGATGTGGAAACAGAGGGCGAGAGTACAATGGATAAGCGAGGGGAACAAAAATACGAAGTTTTTCCACCAAAAGGCGAGTTGCCGAAAGAAGAAGAATCGTATCACCCGCTTAGTTAAAGAGGATGGGACGGTTTGTGAGAGGCCGTCGGATTTGGAGCAACACACGCGTGAAATTTTTGAGGATCTCTATACTTTTGAAGCAGTGATAGGGATCGAAGAGGTGCTATCACATGTACCTTCTAAGGTCACGAGTGACATGAATGAATCTTTGAACGCTCCGTATACTGAAAAAGAGGTGAAGGCTGCATTGTTTCAAATGTTTCCAACAAAGGCTCTGGGTACGGACGGGTACCCAGCCCACTTCTTTCAGAAACACTGTGAAAGGACATTGTCCGTTAATCTTGTTTTGACGTTTGATCACAACACTTGGAAGTATTTAACATACCGCTAAGTGTCCACAGGAATTATGACCATCTATATCAAAAGATACTAGTGGATCTCTCTCTATGCAAAAAGGGAAGAAAAGTAGTTGTCGGTCTTCAAATCGTGAAGGGAGAAGGCGCTCTGCAGGGAGGCCGGCCCCCAGGCCAGCCCAGGCTGGTCTCAAGGCTGGCTGCGTCGGGTAGCTGGCCGGCCCCCAGGCCGGCCCTGGCCGGTCTCAAGGCTGGCTGCCTCGGGTTGCTGGCCGGCCCCCAGGCCGGCCCAAGCCGGTCTCCAGGCTGGTTGCCTCAGGCAGCTGGCCGGCCCCCAGGCTGGTTTCCAGGCCGGCCGCCTCGGCTGCTCTGCCAGCCCTCAGGCCGGCCCAGGCCGGCCCTGCTTCCTGCGCTTCACCACTTACCCCTTCAACGGCCATATTTTGAAGGGGACTATATATACCTCTTCACCAACCTTTGGACAACTAGCTTGAACACATTGAAGAACACCATTGATTGCAAGCTCAAGATTTGATAGATCTCCCAATCCCTCCACCCAAACTCGTTGATACTTGGAGGATTGAAGGAGAAGCCCCGGATCTACATCTTCACCAAGCCGTTCTTCATTTCCCCCTCATTCACTTGAGGGACCCTTTGCTAGGATTTCCATTGGGAAAACCTAGCCTCATATTGTACTCACTTGATTGTCTTTGTGACAGATTTGTAGCTGTTCGGGAGCCCCCAATCCTCTTGTGGGTTGTGCCCCGGATCGTTGTTGTAAGGGCTCCGGATTCCGCCTTGAAGGATTCCGATAGTGGAAGGTGAACCAAACCTTTGTGGTGCGGTTCATCGGAGAAGAAGGTGCACCGCCTTTGTGGCGGTTGAGTTTTGACCTTTGTGGTAGCTCACACCTCTCCAACGAGACGTACTCCCCTAAAAAGGAGGAACTCGGGATTACATCCGTGTCTCCGCGTGCTTTCACTTCGGTTACTTCTATCCTTGTTTACCGTCTTTACTTAGTGTATCTTGTTTAGTTGCTAGCTTGTCATATAGGTAAATTCACCATAGTTGCATATCTAGAGAATTTACCTTTTGTGTCAAGCCTAATTTGAAAAAGTACTAAAATTGAAGTAGCACCTATTCACCCCCCCCCCCTCTAGGTGTCATACGATCCTTTCAATTGGTATCAGAGCCTCGGCTCTCTTGTTGGGCTTAACCGCCTAAGAGAAGTATGACACGAAGTGATGGTGATCCCTTGGAGACCAAGCCACTACGGCATCCATGGCCGATCTCAAATCGATGGAGACATCTTTGATATCGTCCATGGATACCAAATTTGCCGAGATGCGTGAGTTGATCAACAACTCGCAAGTGGCAAGGTTCCTAAGGAGACCACCCCACTAGATGACTCCGCTACCTCCCATGACGGTGAAACCGAGGAGGGAAAAGAGGAAAAGAAGGGGTTGAAGATAAAGAACCGACCCTAAGAAATCTTCCACTCTACCACCACTCCCGAAGGTGGGAAGCCGGAGTACCATGGGGTTCCCTTTGCGTACTCTCCCGACCCACCTATCCATCATACTCGCATAAACCCTTTGGGTCCACCTCCTAAACTTAATGCATGGCTTTTGCTACTTGGCAACACTTAATGAAATCTCATATCAACAGTTCCTCTATCGAGCTTTGGAGGATCATTCAAGAGGGATACAAGGCCGTGAATCCTAACAACTTGACAAGAAGAGAGGTTGCCGAGAAACAACTCAATGCTTCCGCTCTCCACATGATTGAACTTGCCGTTGGAGAAAGTGGTCTTCATCACATTCAAAACGTCTCCACCGCCAAAGAAGCTTGGAGTGCCTTGAGGTGGCATTCTTGGAAATGAAAGCATGAAGAGGAATAGATTGATGCTTGAGCAATGAGGCCGAAGGTTTCTACATGCTTGATAATGAAACTCATGAGAGATGTATGGAAGACTCAACATTCTTGCCAAAGCCTTTCATAATGTTGGGGCAACCTATGTGGATGATGCTTGGATCAAGAGGAAGTATGTGAATGCTCTCATGCCCTTCGAGCCCGTTGACTTGAAGGCCATACAAGGAAAATTCAACTACCTTGAGATGACATCCAATGAAGTTATGCAAGAGATGCAAGCCTCCAAGGTTGCCACCAAGAATGCTCTAGACAACCGTGCTAGGGCCATGGGAATGAAGCAAGGTCCCTCTCTTGCTTTGAAGGCCAAGGTTGTGTGCCTTGATGAACATGATGAAGTTGAAGCATGCCCGAACAACCTTCCTCCCGATGAACTTGAACCGCCCTCCATGGTCACATAGCTCTTGCAACAAGGACATTTTGGAATGACCCGGCCAAGGCAAAGGCTCAACTTGATCATGCAAACAATCCAAGTGGGAAGAAGGAGTTTGCTAATAGGATAAAGACTTGCTACAATTGTCATAACAAGCATCACTTCATCAAGATTGTCCTTGAGAATAGAGAGCAAAACGGTGGAAGGCTTGTCCTCAAGGGCGAATCAAACATGATACAAAAGAAGCCTTTTGTCAAGAGGAAGCCATTCTTCAAGAAAGCACCAAGAATTGTGTTGATGACTCAAGAAGAGTATCCTTCCGAGGATTCCGAAGAAGAAGAAGAACCCACTCGTGAGGTGGCCGCTTTGGCCATTGTATCAACTCCACCTCCTTCTCTCTTCGAATCCCCCAATGAGAACCTCTCCATCAACACCGCTCGTTGCCTCATGGCTCCGTCACCGAGGTATCATCTTCTACTCCCAAGACTATGCATGAAATAGATGATAAAACTAGTCTTGTGATTAAGAAAGAACTTGTTGCTTCCGATACTATTATGGCTAACTTGCAAGGTGAAGCTAAGGCATATGTTGAGTCTCTCTTGAGACAACTTGATGCGGCCGAAGAAATCCTTGATGACAAGGGAAAAATTGAGAGAGAGGATTCTCTCACCATTGCATCCTTGAATGCCTCTCTTGAAGAAGAGAGTGAATATAGAACCTCTCTTGAGGAAAGAATTGAGTCTCTTGATGATAAAAATGATGAAATAATTGCTAAAATCATTAAGGATAGAGATCATGTCTTTGCTAAATATAAAGTGATTAAAAAGGAGAAAGCCGAGTTTGTGGTTGCTAATGCTAGACTCCTTGAGGATGTGGAGAAACTTAACAAGGCTCACAAGGCCTTGGAAAGTACCCACTCTCTTCTAGTCAAGTCTCATGAGCAACTTCAAACTCAACTTTCAAATCTAACTCACCTAGCACCTCTACTCCCTCTTGTGATCATGCAAATGTTATTGAGGAAAATGCTAGGTTGAAGGTTGAGCTTGCCAAGGCCACTAGTGCCAAGACCTCTATTCCTAAAGGTAAAGAAAAGGTTGTTGCTCAAATTTTTGAGCAAAAGCCACACAAAGGGAAGGAGGGCCTTGGTTATGTGGCCAAGGCAAAGAAGAAGAAGAGCAACACCAATGCCAAGCCCGCACAAGCCAAGACTCCATTGCGGTGGTAATGCCACTAGGGGCAAGACCACTCGTAGTGACTTTGCGGGGCATAACAATCCCAACTACATTCTTTATGTTGATTATATGGGGATGTTTATGCAAAATATGTTGGTCCTTATGATGGTTACATTGCTTACTCTATTTGGGTTCCTAAGACCCTTGTTGCTAACAAAAGAGGACCCATTGAGAAATGGGTACCTAAAACCAAGCAATGATTTCTTGTAGGACTATGCTTCCGGTGGGTCTAAATGGGTGGTTGATAGTGGATGCACTAGTCATATGACCGGAAGCAAGAGATCATGACGGAGTTGGGACCAAATATAAATCAAGCATCCGTCTCCTATGGTGATAAATCAAAAGCGGAGGTAACGGGTCTCGGCAAGGTGGTAGTTGCAAAGGATATCACCCTTGTAAATGTCATGCTTGTCGAGTCCCTCGGTTACAATCTTATGTCCGTTCGTGCACTTAATAAGATGAATTTTGATGTCCATTTTACTATTGATATGGTGGTACTCTTGAGGAGCAAGACTCTAAAGGTCATGTTCGTTGGGTATGTTGAAAATGAGTTGTTCGTGGTGGACTTTTCGGGGTCTACCAACACTCAAGCAATATGCCTATTCGGAAAGGCCGACGTGGGATGGTTGTGGCATCGCCGCTTGTCCCATGTCAACATGAGAACTTTGCAAAGTCTTCACAAGGGTGGCCACATTCTTGGACTAAAAGACAATGTTTCTTTTTCTAGAGATCGTCTTTGTAGGGCTTGTGTTGAAGGAAAGATGCATGATTCTCCCCATCCAAGCAAGACCATCATTTCATCAAAGAGGATATTGGAACTTCTTCATGTTGATCTCTTTGGTGCCGTGCCTCAACCTAGTCTTGGTGGGAAGAAATATTGTTTGGTGATTGTTGATGACTATTCAAGATTTACTTGGGTTTATTTCTTCAAGACGAAGGATGAGACCCAACAAGCCGTCATCGACTTTTCCAATAGTTCAACGCCAATACAATGTCCCTATTTGGTCATTAGGAGTGATAATGGCTCCGAGTTCAAGAACTACACCTTAAATGAGTTTCTTAGTGAAGAGGGGATTCGTCATCAATATTCCGCTGCATATACCCCTCAACAAAATGGTGTAGCCGAAAGGAAGAACCGGACTCTCATGGATATGGCAAGGTCTATGTTGGCGGAGTTTAAGTCTCCGCTATTCTTATGGGCCGAGGCTATCTCCACGGCGTGTCATTCATCTAACCGGCTATTCTTTCGAGTTGGCAAGAAGTTTACATCTTATGAGATGCTCACCGGCAACAAGCCCAATGTCTCCTACTACCGAGTATTTGGTTGTAAGTGTTTCTATAAGAACAAAAGTGTTCGTTTGTCTAAATTTGAATCTAAAGCTTTAGAGGGTGTTTTTGTTGGGTACGGTGCCGAATCTCACACCTATAGAGTCTATGACAAACCGTTGGGAAAGTCATAGAATCTTGTGATGTGAGGTTCGATGAGAATGACGGCTCCCAAGTGGCGCAATTTCATGTTTGTGATGTAGATAATGAAGAGCCTCAAGATGCTATAAGAAGAATGGGCATTGGTTTCCATCGCCCGTTGAGATTCATTACGAGTCTCCTCAAGCAAGTCCAAGCTCCATTCAAGTGGAGGCCTCTTCATCACAAGTTGAAACGGCGCCTATCATGGAAGCAAATGATGCACCCCCAAGAACAAGTTCAAGACCCTCCTCATGTTGACCAAGTTGCTATGCAAGAACCAAGTTCTCCTATTGTTGATGCTAGCCAAGGTCATGACCAAGATCAACCCTCTCCTTCATTGTTGAAGATGTGCTTCAAGATGATCAAGGTCAACATTCCGGTCAAGACGGGGACTCAAATGATCAAGATGATCAAGAGATACCTCCAAGATGCAATGAGATATCGAAGCCCGTCGTAAAGCAAGAATTGTAAAGACTTTGAATAAAGAGTCACCATCTAGAAACATCTTGGTGACCACAAGAAGGGTGTTACCACAAGAAGGCAATTGGCAAACTTTAGTGAACATCAAGCTCATATTTCCATGGTGGAACCAAAGAAAGTGTTTGAAGCTCTTGAAGATCCGGATTGGTTAGAAGCTATGCATGATGAACTCAATAACTTCAAGCGCAACAAAGTGTGGAATCTAGTTGAGAAGCCAAAAGATTGCCGCAATGTTATAGGCACAAAGTGGATATTCAAGAACAAGCAAGATGAGCATGGAATGGTTGTGAGGAACAAGGCAAGATTGGTTGCACAAGGGTACTCTCAAGTTGAAGGCATTGATTTTGGAGAGACTTATGCACCCGTGGCTCGCCTTGAGTCCATCCGTATCCTTCTTGCATATGCATCACATCATAACTTTAAATTGCAACAAATGGATGTGAAAAGTGCTTTCTTAATGGTCCTTTAAAGGAGTTGGTAT
Organism: Poa pratensis; assembly: GCA_947311845.1. Classification (NCBI taxonomy): domain Eukaryota; kingdom Viridiplantae; phylum Streptophyta; class Magnoliopsida; order Poales; family Poaceae; genus Poa; species Poa pratensis. Next base: position 15,658,992 of record CAMZMU010000116.1, on the reverse strand, counting down.
ATGTTAAGCAACCACCGGGTTTCGAGGACCCTAAATTCCCTAACCATGTCTACAAGCTTGATAAGGCGCTCTATGGTCTCAAACAAGCACCTCGTGCTTGGTATGAGCACCTAAGAGAGCTATTGCTAGACCGTGGATTTGAATTGGGGCAAATCGATCCCACTCTCTTTACCAAGAGGGTCAAAGGGGAGCTTTTCATATGCCAACTTTATGTTGATGATATTATATTTGGCTCATCTAACAAAGCTTTCAATGATGAATTTTCAAAGCTTATGACCGATAGGTTCGAGATGTCTATGATGGGCGAATTGAAGTTCTTTCTCGGTTTTGAGATCAAGCAATTGAATGAAGGGACTTTCATCTCTCAAACCAAATATACCCAAGACATGCTCAAGAGGTTCAATATGCACAATGCTAAGGGCAAGCGGTTTCCCATGGACACCAAATGCCATCTTGAACTTAACCCGACGGTATCGATGTTTGTCAAAAACTTTATCGCTCTATGATTGGTTCTTTGCTTTATCTTTGTGCATCTAGACCCGATATTGTGTTGAGTGTAGGGGTGTGTGCAAGGTATCAAGCCGCTCCTAAAGAAAGCCACATGGTGGCGGTCAATAGAATCCTTCGATATTTGGTTGATACCCCAAGGTTTGGTTTGTGGTACCCAAAGGGCACTAATTTCTCTCTTGCCGGGTACACGGATTCGGATTGGGCCGGTTGCAAGGATGATAGGAAATCAACTTCCGGGGCATGCCAATTTCTTGGTAGGTCCTTGGTGAGTTGGTCTTCTAAGAAGCAAAATTGTATATCTCTATCTCCGCCGAAGCCGAGTATGTGGCGGCCGCTAGTGCATGCACTCAATTGTTATGGATGAGGCAAACTTTAAAGGAATACGGTGTCAATTGTGACAAAGTGCCTCTTTTATGTGACAATGAAAGTGCTATCAAGATTGGCCACAATCCGGTGCAACACTCAAGAACGAAGCATATTGAGATTCGTCATCATTTTATTCGGGATCATATTGCTCGTGGTGATATTGAGCTTGGCTATATTCCAACCAAAGATCAACTTGCCGACATTTTCACGAAGCCACTTGATGAAGCAAGATTCACCTTCTTGAGGCATGAGCTAAATATCGTGGATTCTAGGAGCTTGACTTGACCATCTTGCATACACACCTATTTTTGACTATCTATTTGGTTTAGGTGTAGGCATGGACATAGGGGGAGTGCGGTCCTAATCCATTGGACTATCCCTCCCCCCATTATGCCGACATTAAGAATTCATTTGCATCTCTATATTCGTTCTATGAATTGTGAGCTTAAATGATGAGTAGTGGCCGTGAACCCAAGATATATCTTCGCGGTGTCACACCACACACTCATATATGGTGGCCTAGGCCACCGCCCTCTTCTCCTTGAAGAGTTGGTTCTTCCGTGAGTTGTTGATGCATATTCGTTGTTTTGCATCGTTTGAATCATCCAATGTTGCTTATTTGGGTTTTTATCTTTTCCATTGGATTTGTGAAGTTTTTCCCATGTTTCGCATCTCCCCAGATTACTCAAGGTTGCTCATTGGATTTTATTGAAGATGGACTTCTCAGCAGTGGTATTCTTGAATATGCAAGGTGTTCGGAAGCTCAAGCTCGTCAAAATCTGAAGATTGAAGTCGTTCGGGGTCGTTTCAGCACTCAAGCCGGCCTGCCGCCCGGCCTAGGCCGGTCCCAGGGCCGGTCCCCTCGGGTCCATGCCCGGCCTCCCGCCCGGTCTTGGCCGGCTGCAGGGCTGGCCGTCTCGGGCCATCGACCGGCCGTACGCCCGGCCTAGGCCGGCGCCAGGGCCGGACCTCTCGGGTCCCTGCCCAGCCTCTCGCCCGGCCGAGGCCGGCGCGCCCACGTCTCATATATCGCGCAGAGAGCCTCCCCGAACGGTTTTTAGTCTTCTTCCTCGCGTGTCCCTCCTCCATGGCCGGCTCCTCCCCCCACCTTGAGCTCCTCCACCCTCCCCACTCCATTTGAGACCCTCCCCACCCCTTCCTCTCCACAGATCTGAAGGGGATTCCCCCGATCTTCCATCCCATCCATCTAGTTTCTCCATTGGTGGCTGGGTTGGGGAGTTCTCCTCCATTGGTGGTTCTTGAAGATCCTCTCAAGGTTGAAGATGGATCAATGGGATGATGAGTGGGAGCAGGCGGTTCCTCAGTCTAGCAGGGCTGGCAAGAGCAAGACCTTCGATGGGCTGGATGACATTGTTGATGATTTCAATGCCGAATCCTCCTCCATGCCCAAGACCAAGAAACTCAAGAAAGTTGCTGCCACCAAGAAAGCTGCCAAGCCAAGAGGAGTTCCACCGCCTCGTGAGAATCCAGAGGAACCGGTACGTGCATCTTGGGCCAAGGTGAAACCTAGCGATTTCAAGAGAGATCGGTTATCTTTCAACCCATATGCCTTTGGTCAGCCCACATGCCTAGATGATAGTAGATTCTATTGCAAGATGCACCAGCAAATCTTTCATCAACGTATTGAAATTCAAAAGAATGCTCATGTTCCCGTGGATTATTTCAACCTTGCTCAAGCTAGAGATACTTGGCCTGATGTGATGGAGATGATGGATTTTCACCAAATCACCAAGATCATGACTGTTAGCACTCCATATTCTCCTGCTTTGCTTCAGCAATTTTATGCTACTGTTGTGTTCACTACTGAGCATGGTCAGCGGTCTATGACTTGGATGAGTGCAAATACTGTTGTTCAACAACTTTGGCCGAGTTTGGGGCACTGTTTAGTCTTGAGGAATTGCCCGTTGCACCTTGCTATGTTCGTGTGGCGCCCCGACCTGACTGTTATACAGTGATGCTGTGTGTCACCGGTTAAGCGATACAACCGGGGTTACGGGTTTACCAATCCCCGGCCAAAACCTTTGGCAGGCGTTGCTCGGAATGGATCATCGGCAATGCAACACCCCGATTGATGCCTTAACACAGGCACAACCCTCAATGCATAATAGAGAGACCAAGACTTGTGTAACAACTGGCACATCACAGACTCTACGACACAAATCATTATACTTCAACTCTTATAATAGAGAAAGATAGCAAAAGACAACCAGAGGTCACTGACCCAACATTACATCAAGCGGAAGCAAAATAGGTTGTTCTAAACAACAGGATCCAGATTATGGCCTAAGAGGCCTACAAATAAACATCACAGCGCCAGCTGATCCGGGATGTCCCAAGCTGCCACCTGGGAACCCCAGACTACTCGTCGACGTCCACAAAGAACCCACCTTCGAGGTCGGTGAAGTCCTCCTCTGAAACAAAACAAACGACGTTGAGTTCGACGAACTCGCAAGATTATATATAGAGCATTAGCTCGATGAGGCTTTCAAAGTTTTATGGCTCTTTTGCATAAAGCTGATTTTATTTAGTAAAACAAGACTCAAAGGCATCGACTAATCAGAGTATTTTCAAAAGGGGTAAGAAGTACTCTTTTCTTTGATCACCTTACTCAACATTTACCATCATCGACCATTGTACCTGTTCATCAAAGGCACCTCCCCGAATCACCCTCGAGGAAGCTCACCTTACAATCTTGAAGTGGTACCTCTAGTACCCAGTTTTTAATCATTCCGTTAAAGTTATTCTATGATCTTATCGTCCTCTCCCCAAGTCGTCCTTAACCGTGGACACGGCTTTTCGAAAAGATTTAACCCTGCAGGGGTGTACAAATGTTTGCCACGCGTACCGCCCGGCCCATTACCTGCGCATTAGCTCTCTTCCTTGGAAAGCCGGCTGGGTGGGAACGGTGTCGACTTATCCCTCGTTAAGGACTTTCCAGGATCATCAGTGGCGGTAGGACTGCCAGGATCACAACACCCCGCCCCACAGCCACTCATTTTCCTAACACCACCATCCTCATCCCAGTTCATACCACCATCATCACGCACGCGCAAATGGAAGCTCAAACTAGAGGACCCTGGCTAGCCCCGCTCGAGTTATTTAGTCTATGAGGGTTCCTGCACTGCGAATGCATAGGCCTCACGCATGGTTGCACGCTCAGTCTTGGTTCGGGAGGTAAAGAACTCGCACCTAGGCGGCGTGAACGAGACAAAGCACCACAACCACAGTGGCCTCTCATCCTCACCTTTTTAGCATCTTATCACCTGTCACCACATTTCTCCACCATCATCTCCACATTTCACACCTGTTTCCAACAACACATATATCCATCGTACAACTATGCATAAACTAGGCATGGCTAAGCATCACATAGCATAGTTTAGTATCTCAGGCCAACAACACAAACCTATGGATAATAGGAGGGGAACAGATATTGGCATAGGGAAATTAATGCAACTATAGGATACTCTAATCCGACAAAAGTTGACATTTAGAACCTCATGCAATATTATAGTGGAGAAAATATTTGCGGAAACATAGGATAAGCTATGCTCAGAGGGGGATTACGCTTGCCTTGATCAAGGTGCTGGTAGTATGGCTCGGCGGGGTATTGAGGGGGAACCCCGTCTGCTTGATCTATCGGAGCACAAAACACGGGAAGAAACAATCAATCACCACACATGTCTAACAAATGCAATGCGCAAACGAAATGATGTCATGTCATTTTAAATCCTCAAGAAAAGGATGAATCAAGCTAGTCAACTTAAACGGAGTTCGGATGCGAAAAGGGGCACATCTCGAATATACCGGGGAGTCAAGTAATGCTTCAACTTTACCTGTTGACTACAATAGATGAACCCTATGGGTAACTGTGCATATGAATGACATGAACATGTGAAGATGCATGGTTTGGGGGGGGGGGGATTAAACATACTTGTAACCGGAGTACAAAGATTGGGAAGAACAGGTTTGTATTAAAGTCAGAACAGGTCAACCGGATTAACCGATAGAGTTGGACTCGGATTATCCGATGCACACGCCGAAACCGTGCAACGGCGAGCCTCGATGGATTTGAGGTAGAGAGCAGGAGGGAGAGAGGGAAAAACATGGAAAGGTTCGCATGCTCACCCTGAACTCGTGGGTAGGCTTGCCGAAGGAAAGGAGGGTCGGAGTCGTCGTCGACTTGCTTGGAGTGTGGCGCACGTCACGGACGAAGAACGCGAATCCGGGCAATGTACAACGCCTTGGCTTGATTCCTTCGGTGGAATGGTAGAGGACGTCGAGGTGCAACTTCCTATGGTCGTCGATCTGCTCGGGCCGAGCTCAAACTCCGGCGGCGAGCTTGGCCATGACGGGCTCGGTTTGGAGCTTGTGGGGAATAAAGGAAGGAGAGGAAAGGAGCAAGTGAAGGGATGGGGCATGGGGAGAGCGGGGCGGCCCCGAAGCCGTGCTGAAAAATCCCGCAGCGGCGGTACTACCACTTAACCCAGCGGTGGTACCGCTGGTGTGGTCTGGTTTCGCTCTTCCCACCTCGGCGGTACCGGCGGCGGTACCGGCAGCGGTACTTGTTGGTACCGGTCGAGCGCGTCGGACGCCGATTCTGGCGGTAGCGGCTGCGGTAGCGGTGGCGGTAGCTCCGGGCGGTGGTACCGCTTAACCCAGCGGTACTACCGCCGCCTGGGTCTTTTCTTCTCTTTCAGATCCTGAATTTTACTAGGGCACCAAAACATTTTATAAAAATTTGGGAAAATTTGGGGGGGCTCCCAACACCATGTAGAGGCACCACAAAATTTGGTGTTGCCAAATAAAATAATTTTGACAACTTTTGTTCATAGCGTTTTATTTAGGCAATTTTGCTAATTTTCCAAATGTTGCTATTTAACAATTTGGGGCAAGTGCAAAAATAATATTGTGAACTCTTGGAACTTCCTTGACAAATATGGATGTCCAAGTAATTTTGTGTGCAAGTTTGATTGTCTTCCTTGTTGTGAAATTTGTTGGGACAAGTTTTGCATTATTGGTTTTCAACATTGCCAAGAATAAATTGTGTGTGGCTTAGCAATTTAAATGGATGCAATGATGCATGCATGCCATGATGCAAATGAGGACACAAAAGTGAAAAAATTATACAGGTTTTTAGGGTCTCAGCTTTGGGCTGTTACAGTTCGTCTCCATCTCTCTAAGCTCATTCCAGCTGAGACGGGGATTCGCCATTGTTATCCTCCTCAGAGCGGCCTTCGTGGGAAGATTCCCCACACAGTTCATATGTACCCTTATTGGAGGGTTGTTCACAAAATCTTGAGAAACTGTCTTGCCATCAAGTTTGGGGAGAAGGGTTTGGTTCGTGACCGTATAGTCAATTGTCTTCATCACATCTGTGATCTTTATATCAGGAGGAAGCAAATTGATGTGCTGGATTATCTTTGGAACGAGATGCAAGTTGTGATTGTCAAAGGCAGGTTCCTTGTTATGGTCCGCTTCTGCAGACTCTCTTCAACACCAAGTTGCCTGATGAGGTGGTTAGTCAGTATGAGATGTTTCATCTTGAGATGGTTGGTCTTCGTGCTTTGCCCGAGGGTGATCCTATTTGGACGCCTCCTAGTGATGCTCCTGAGGGAGATTATGATGAAGAAGATGATGATGAGGAGAAGAAAGGTGGCTTAGTGCAAGCTCTCAAAAGGATGAACTGCTTCTTTGCTCTCAAGAGGAAATCTGAATTCAAGACTTACAAGAAGCAAAAAGCCTCTAGCCGCCATCAGCGTGCCATCATGGATAATCTCGGTGTTAACTACTCATCTAGCTCAGCTGAAGTCTCAGAGAACACCTACATGGCCCAGAGCAAGTATACTTATTGGTTTGGTGATGATGCCTCCTCACTTGCTCCATATTGGCAAGGCGATCCCGGTCAGTCTAGCTCCGGTGCAGCTGCTCATGTTGCGGATGATGATGAGGATGACGATGAGTGATCATGGACCTTCACTTCACTTTCTCCCTTTTTGGTGTCTTGATGCCAAAGGGGGAGAGAGATCTCCGGGGATTTGCATTGCATTGCATCCATTTGCGCTTTTATGTTTCCCGCTTTCCATTTGCATCGAACTTGTTTTAAGTTTTAAGTGAACTCTATTTGTGGTGTACTATGGAACTTATGTCATGGTTATTGTAAGGATATTATGGACCTCCTTTATGTTATTGTAAGGACTTCCCCGGTTTATCTTCTATTATTTTGGAGTTCGTTACAAGGTGATTGTTATTCCAAGACTATATCTATTTGAAGCCTATGGTGAGAAATGTGCTCTACTATATGATGTCTATGGTGAGAATTATCGCATATCCTTTGCTCACATAGTCTCTATTTTGTGCTTGATTCATGTTTCTCGTTTGAGCATATATTCTTGTGTACCTTGTTGGCGTATAAGTTTAAGGGGGAGCTTCCCTCAAAAACTTTGCCTTGCTTAAATGAGATATCTTTTTTTGCAAATCCGTGTGTTGTCATCAAACATCAAAAAGAGGGAGATTGAAAGGACATTGTCCGTTAATCTTGTTTTGACATTTGATCACAACACTTGGAAGTATTTAACATACCGCTAAGTGTCGACAGGAATTATGACCATCTATATCAAAAGATACTAGTGGATCTCTCTCTATGCAAAAAGGGAAGAAAAGTAGTTGTCGGTCTTCAAATCGTGAAGGGAGAAGGCGCTCTGCAGGGAGGCCGGCCCCCAGGCCAGCCCAGGCTCGTCTCAAGGCTGGCTGCGTCGGGTAGCTGGCCGGCCCCCAGGTCGGCCCTGGCCGGTCTCAAGGCTGGCTGCCTCGGGTTGCTGGCCGGTCTCCAGGCTGGTTGCCTCGGGCAGCTGGCCGGCACCCAGGCCGGCCCAGGCCGGCACCCAGGCCGGTTTGGTCGCTGGCTCGGCCAGCCCAGCCGGTCCAGGCTGGTTTCCAGGCCGGCCGCCTCGGCTGCTCTGCCAGCCCTCAGGCCGGCCCAGGCCGGCCCCCAGGCCGGCCCTGCTTCCTGCGCTTTGCCACTTACCCCTTCAACGGCCATATTTTGAAGGGGACTATATATAGCTCTTCACCAACCTTTGGACAACTAGCTTGAACACATTGAAGAACACCATTGATTGCAAGCTCAAGATTTGATAGATCTCCCAATCCCTCCACCCAAACTCGTTGATACTTGGAGGGTTGAAGGAGAAGCCCCGGATCTACATCTTCACCAAGTCGTTCTTCATTTCCCCCTCATTCACTTGAGGGACCCTTTGCTAGGATTTCCATTGGGAAAACCTAGCCTCATATTGTACTCACTTGATTTTCTTTGTGACAGATTTGTAGCTGTTCGGGAGCCCCCAATCCTCTTGTGGGTTGTGCCCCGGATCGTTGTTGTAAGGGCTCCGGATTCCGCCTTGAAGGATTCCGATAGTGGAAGGTGAACCAAACCTTTGTGGTGCGGTTCATCGGAGAAGAAGGTGCACCCGCCTTTGTGGCGGTTGAGTTTTGACCTTTGTGGTAGCTCACACCTCTCCAACGAGACGTACTCCCCTAAAAAGGAGGAACTCGGGATTACATCCGTGTCTCCGCGTGCTTTCACTTTCGGTTACTTCTATCCTTGTTTACCGTCTTTACTTAGTGTATCTTGTTTAGTTGCTTGCTTGTCATATAGGTAAATTCACCATAGTTGCATATCTAGAGAATTTACCTTTTGTGTCAAGCCTAATTTGAAAAAGTACTAAAATTGAAGTAGCACCTATTCACCCCCCCCCCTCTAGGTGTCATACGATCCTTTCACACTGGTTGTTGTGTGGTGATGAGATCAGTGATATTGTGATTCGGATGCTTAATGGAGTGGACTCCCCGGAGGAAATTAATAAAACGTTCATTGTTATTATTCCCAAGGTACAAAACCCTACTTCTCTGTCTCAATACCGTCCAATTAGCTTGTGCAATGTGGTTTTCAAAATCGCATCCAAAGTACTTGCTAATCGGTTGAAGCAGATCCTCCCAGAGATTATTTCAGAAGAGCAATCGGCTTTTGTGCCAGGTAGATTGATCACTGACAACGTCATTACGACATATGAGTGTTTGCATTTTATGAAACGCAACAGAAGTAAGAGGAATGGACATTGTGCTCTGAAATTAGTTATGAAAAAAGCTTATGATTGCATTGAATGGGTCTATTTGGAAGCCATTATGAAGAAGATTGGTTTGTCTCAAGCCTTTGTGGAAACTGTGATGAGAGGGGCTCGGTCTGTGACTTTTTCAGTGTTGTTTAATGGTAGCCGAACCGAAGAATTTAAGCCAACAAGGAGATTACGCCAAGGTGATCCTTTGTCACCGTATCTTTTCCTTTTGGCTGCGGAGGGCCTATCGTGCCTCTTGAAGGATGCACTCAGGGCTGGTGATTTGAAGGGTATTTAGGTGGCAGCAACGGCATGTGAGGTGAATCATTTACTTTTTGCAGACGATTGTCTCCTGTTTTGCAAAGCTTCGAGTGTGGAGGCGAGTAAACTAAAGAGTATTGTTGATATATATTGTAATGCCTCGGGTCAAAGGGTTAACCATGATAAGTCTTCTATTTTCTTTGGGAAGAAGGTCTCTAATCAGGTGAGATCAGAAATTAAAACAACACTGAATGTGCAAGTTGAATTTTTGAATGAGAAATACCTAGGCCTTCCATCTGATGTAGGGAGATCAAAGAAAGGAGTTTTTGCATATTTGAAGGATAGAGTGTGGAAGAGAGTACAGGGGTGGATGGCGAGGTTGCTGTCGAGTGGTGGTAACGAGATCCTGATCAAATATGTAATTCAAGCAATCCCTACCTACTCAATGGCGTTGTTCAAATTGCCACGAGGGCTATGTCAGCATATTACTTCTCTTATTCGGAAATTTTGGTGGGGTAGTAAGAAGGGTGAAAGGAAAACTGCCTGGGTGTCCTGGGAATCTATGGCAATGCCGAAATACCAAGGAGGGATGGGGTTCTGAGACATTGAGTTATTCAATCTCGCTTTGTTAGCTCGGCAAGTTTGGCGGATTCTGATTCAGCCAAATTCTTTAAGTGCACGAATTCTTAAAGCAGTGTATTTTCCCTCAACTGATGTACTGCATGCCCCCGTGGGAAGCAATCCCTCCCAGATTTGGCGTGCTCTATGTGAAGGCCAAGATGTGCTACAGATCGAGCTAATTAGGAGGATTGGGGATGGGAGATCAACTGACATCTGGGAGGATAATTGGCTGTCGAGAGACTTTAAGCTGAGCCCGTTTGCTCTACCACTCAAAACCCACCACGGTATGTATCCGAGCTTATTTGTGCGACCACGAGAACCTGGTGATACGTCTCAAACGTATCTATAATTTTTTGTTGTTCCATGCATATTATATATCATTGCCACATGCTTTTATAATGCTTTTATATCATTTTGGCACATTTTTATGTAACTAACCTATTAACAAGATGCCCAGTGCCAGTTCCTGTTTTTGCTGTCTTTTTGTTTCAGAAAAGCTAGTCGGGGAATTTTCTCGGAATAAGCTGCCAATTTACATGAATTATTTTTACGAAGAAACAAAGACGGAGCCAGGAGGGCGCCTGCAGGGGGGCCCACAGCCCCCAGACGACCCCAAGGCGCGGCCTAGGGTGGACCGCGCCTGGGCCCCACCTGGTCGCCTCGCGAAGCTTCTGACGCCGCCCTTTCGCCTATAAATTGCCTTCGTCCCGGAATCCCTCAACACCCGATCATATTTTACAGAAAAGTTCCGAGGCCGCCGCCGTCGCCAACCCTAGATCGGAAGGGTTCTGAAACTCTTCCCGGCACCCTGCCAGAGGGGGAGATCATGACCGGAGGCATCTACACCACCATGCCTGCCTCCGGAGTGATGCGTGAGTAGTCCACCATGGGACTATGGGTCCATGACAGTAGCTAGATGGTTGTCTCTTCTCCTTTGTGCTCCATTGTTTAGATCTTATGAGCTGCCTACATGATTAGGATCATCTTTATGTAATACTATGTGCTGTGTTTGCGGGGATCCGATGAATTATGGAGTCTTGACATTATGGTTCAATTTATCTATGATATGTTTTATTTAGGATCTTGCATGCTCTCCGATGCTTGTGTATGCTTTGGCCGAAGTAATTACTTGTGTCAGTAGAGGGAGTATTTATGCTAGATAGTGGGTTCATGCCTCTCTTGTTCGAGCTCGAGTTGACAGAAACGATTAGAACTTGAGATGTGCTGTTGCTACTAGGGATAAAACAGCGGTGTTTATTGATTTATGTTGTACTCATTGCTTACATTACGCACCTTGCTTATTGCAATTATCTGTTGCTTGCAACTTAATACTTTCGGGTGACATGCTGGATAGCGATCCCGGGGTGGATTATTAGTCAGAGATGCAGTTGGATAACGGTCTATGTATTTTGACGTAATGCCCATATTAAATGAAACAGTGAACCTAGTGTCATGATAGTATTGTGTTGCGCCCATTTTTGTCAATTGCTCCGCAGTAATTTGTTTACCCAACACGTTTATCTTTTGGAGAGACACCACTAGTGAACTGTGGATCCCGGTCCTATTTTCCTACATTGCTTACAACCGTTTTAATAGCTTTTCCTAGTCATTTGCTCGCTGGTCATTTTTGCTCTCATATTATTTTCCACCATACGTTTAATCCTTTGTGTTCAGCAAGCCGGAGGGATTGACAACCTCTCTGTTTCGTTGGGGCAAATTAGTTTGTTGGTGTGTGCGCAGGTCCACGTCAACACGCTATAAAGTTTCTGGCACCATTGCTATTGTCACCTTTTCGAAGCCTTCTCCAAGTGCTACTGGTTCGATAAGCTTAGTTTTGTAATCAAGGGAAAACTTGTTGCTACATTGCTTCACACCTTACACTTGGGATCTCCCAGCGAACTTGTTATTTCACGCCATCACTTGGAAGGAGGACAGGTTGGACCAATGTCTATTACCAATGGATTCTGAAATTGTGAAGCAGATACCGATAAGCCACACTTCACAACAGGAATTTTGGGCCTGGCATTATGAAAAGAATGGACTTTTTACAGTACGCTCAGCATACAAGATGTTAGCTGCAACAAGACAGACACAACAAGACAGACACGCTTGGACTGGCTTGAGGGGAGATCAGCTTCACCGAATTCTGAAGATCAAGAGAAACAATGGAAAAAGCTTTGGAAAACAAAGGTTCCATCAAAACTGAGAATTTTTGCGTGGAGGCTAGCGCGCTCGTCGCTACCTACGGGGCAGGAGCGAGTTCGTCGTCATATGGCCACTCTTGCTACATGCCCGCTGTGCAGTGCGGCCGAGGATGATTGGAGGCATTCTCTGATCAATTGCAATATGGCTAGGTCGGTTTGGGTACTAATGGATGATGAAGTTGTTGATCTAGTGATCATGGATGCGACGTCGGACCCAAAACTTTGGCTGCTTTCGCTCTGTAATACGCTTGACCAGAAGACCTTTGTGCACATCCTGGTTAGTCTTTGGGCAATATGGTGGGCAAGGCGCAAGGCCATCCATGAGGAGGAGTTCCAAAGCCCTTTATCAACGCATATGTTCATCAAGAAATATATCTCAGAGCTTGACTGGATACGAGGGACTCTTCCGAGTCAACCTGTGGCAGGCATACCAGCTTCTGGTACGTGGATTGCTCCGCCCACTTGAGTCATGAAACTGAATGTTGATTGCGCTGTTGCAAAGACCAGAGCGAGAGGTGCAGTTGGGGTGGTCTGTCGAGATGATAAGGGCGTTTTTCTGGGCGCGTCGGCAGTCGTCTTTGATGGTATCACAGAGCCAACAATGTTGGAAGCACTGGCGTGTAGAGAAGGCCTGGTTTTGGCCGAAGATTTGCAGCTGCAGAATCTGAAGATTGCATCGGACTTGCTAGATAAGCTACATCATTAGAGCTTGGGCGCCATGTTTGGCTAATGGATCCTCCGGATCATCTTTGTATCCCATGAATATTATCTAATTAAGCTTCTGCTGTTCTCTCTCTCAAGAAAAAAGGAGGTCCCGGAATTAATGGCGGCGGCAGCGCACAACCAAACTGCGCTGGAGCTGGGCCACACGCGCGCGTTACCTCATGGGACAGGGCCCAGGTCCACCCTGTCGACGTCCCGGCCGGCCCTCGCCCCTTTTCCGCGACAGCCCGATTAACGCCGCCCCGCACGTCGCGCTTCCACGTCCAGATCCGGAACTCCAACTGCCACCGTGGGGCCCGTCTGCCGACGCGTGCGTCGCCGGGCGGATTAACTCGCTCGACAGTGCCGTGACAGCGCCGCAGGTTTCGTTTTGCGAACCAGTTTGGTCTGGACTCACGCAAACGCAAGCAAAGAGCCGTACGGGTCAGCGCAGAGAGCAGCAATGCACCACATAGCATTCTGTGACAGCTGAAAAAACATAAATTATTAGTACGTAATGAAATTGGCGAGTCAATGTTAGATTTGGGGTCTTCAGCGTCGTATTTTAGAAATCACAGTACAATATACAGTTAAGTTTGTCTCCAAAGTACAAACCCGCTTGATCACTTTGTTTCTTCAGAATAATAAACACTTGTGTTAAAAATTCTGAAAGTCGACCTAAAAGTAGGGGTCAAGGGAAGGGATTGAGATTTCGCTGACTTGAACTTTTTGGTGAAACTGAGTCACTGGCATGTGAATCACACGTGTCAATGACCCAATTTCACCAGACTTTGTGTCTCACAAAATCAGAACCATTGGATCCACACCAAATCCTGCACAAGGCTTAGGTGAGAACGACGGCATTATGTACATTTCATAAAAGTGAAGAGAAATCAAATTGTTTTAAATCCTTGGATCATTCTTAAGCTTATGGCCTTAGAAACATATAACCCTTAACCTAGCTTGTACTCACCCAGACCTAAAATTACACTGACCGATTAGTCTAAAATCATAATGTCTCGAGTTTCATAAATTATTTGTAATGAAACTGGTGAGTCAATGATATATTTGGCGTCATCAAATCGTCGCATCGTACCATGAAAATCAGAGTAACTATTTTTTAAAACCATGAAACTGTATGGAAAACTCGCATAAAGAATATTATCACTCAAAGAAAACATATATTTTATTACTCAAAGAAAACAATCGAATGTCCACGCCTCATCTTATGATTGTAAGGAAAATGACTTATGGCGAAATGAAAAACCGTTGAGTGTCAAATAGACTCTCCATTTTTTTATGCTCCAAATTCCAAACCCGACTGATCTTCCTCAAAATAATACAGACTCATGTTAAACATTTCAAAAAAAAATAGATCAAGAAATCACATGAGTGAGTATATGAGAGGAAGCACTATGAATTTGCAAAATTCTAGGGAACCATTCACACATAAGTTGGATACACATATAAGAATATGGTGATCACCGCCTCTTTTCTACAAACTACAAGTAAAAACAGCTTCTCGCATAAATCCGCATTTTAAATATTGTAGATACATCTTTGAAGTTTTGAAACCTTGTAAATGAATATCTAATAAATTTGAAATATAGAGATCACTAAACGATGGTCCAAACCCGATTGATCAGTTTGTTTTTATAGAATAATAAAGACTCGCATTACAAAATTTAAAAACCCACCAAGAAATCACGTGAGTGAGCATGCAGAGAGGACGCACTATGAAACTGCAAAATTCTAGGAATCCATTTCCAGTGATAAGTTGGATGCATAGATAAGAACATGGTGATATAGAATCGCATCCATGCAGTGCGGTTAGCTATCATATATCACCACATCTTTTCTGCGACCTATAAATTAAATTGTTGCACATAAATCCACAATTTTAATGTCGTAGATACATTTTGGATTTCATAATATTTTGTGCATTTTAACTATTTTAGATGCAAGCTTGGGAGCAAAACAATAAACAATTCTCACATCCTTCGCAAAAAAACTTCACATGTAAATAAGGAAGCAACAGCGAGTATTCGTGAATATAAGAGTATATTGTACAAACCGGATGAGAATTTCTTAATTCAAAACGCACTACTAACAGAATCATCATCAGCAGAAAAACACACACTAAAACGATGGTTCACTTGTGTCTACAACTTCCAGGGAGCTATGAGCTGTCCGGCGAGAAAACGAACGCTCCGGTCAATCAGCGTCGTCGGCGAGAGCCGTTCGTTTTCTGATCGGACGGCTCAGGCGGCCACCAAACCGGTTCAGGTTTTTTACCGCAACGACCTCGCGGTAGACGTACAATTTGGTCAAAATTCTACAGTTGACGATTTTCAAACTCATCGAGGCGTGCACAGAAAAGGACACTCCTCGTCCTCCCGCCATTAAAACTTCGGCAGGCCGCGCATTTAACGCGCCATTAAGGCTGCCCCCGACCCTCTCTGTCCACGCGCGCAGCCGCGCAGGTCCACCACGACGGCGCGCGAGGTCGTGTCACTTCACCGGCCGGCGGCGGGAGGTTTTTTTCTTTTCTTGGGGTCAGCGGCTGAGCCGGTCCGGCGAGAGCAGCGCCTCGGGGTCCCCGCACCGCAGCCGGCTGGACGCGCGGTTGCTCCGCCTCCCAGCGGCGAGCATTGACGGCGGCTCGGAGGAGAGGGACATGAAGAAGCCGCCTGCTGCCGGGGCGGCTGGGCGGCGCCGGGCGAATGGGGAGGACTTGCCGGCGGCCGCCGAGCGGAACGAGAAGACACGGGCTGCGGCCGCCGAGCCGCCGAACGGGGACGGCCAGCGCTTGCTCCAGAAGCTTCGGCCGCGGCCGCTGGCGCCGTCTCCGCCGCCGCCTCCCAGCCGGTAGCGCCAGGTAGGGGACGCCGTAGACGCGGCCTCCGTGGCGATGTTCCGCTCGAAGCCGAAGGAGTAGGAGCGCTTGAGGAGGAAGTCCCTCGGGTTGAGTTGCCGATCGGGCTGGCCGGCGTGATCTCCGGCAGCGCGTCGGTGGCAACGGGCGGCGGCTGCGGGACGGGGTGGAAGAAGAGGAGATCGTCGAGGCTGGGCCGCACGCGGCGCGCGGAGCGGAGCGGGGAGGCGACGGGGGCCGGGAGCGCGACGGCGGCGCGGCAGAGCGGGCAGTTGGCGTGCGCGCGGAGCCAGACGTCGATGCAGTCGGCGTGGAAGGCGTGCGCGCAGAGCGGCAGCGCGCGGAGCTCGTCGCCGTCCGCGAACTCCAGCAGGCACACGGCGCAGTCGCGGGCGCCCGCGCTCGCGCGCGCCGCGGAGAGGAACTGCGCCGAGGGCAGCGACTTGATGGCCGCGTCGTCGAGGCCGTACGGCGAGAAGGTGTGGTAGAAGTTGTCGTAGGTGGTGAAGGACGCGAAGGAGTCATTCGCCGGGGAGGAGCCGCCGCCCGCGAGCGTGATGAGCAGCAGACGCCGCCGCCGCTGCCACCCGCGCCACCGCCGCCGGACTGTCCGGAACACGCGCCTGGCCAGCCGCGCATACAGCACCACCAGCAACGCCGCACCGACCACCGCCAGCATCGCGATGAGCGGCGGGCTCATGCCGCCTGCCCCGCCTCGCCGCGCGCCTGTGAATCCCAGCACCCCATTAGGTTCCGGCGCCGGCGCAGGCACAGGCGCAGGTCCCGGTGACCCGACCGCTAAGGGAGAAGGCGGCGAGCTGATGATGCCGCCCTGGAACGCCGCTCCCGGGGACGAAGCCGGCGACTGGTACGGGGACGGAGAGGGCGCCGGTGCCGGCGAACCGCCTGGCGGCGGCGGTGGCCGGAGCGCGCGCATGGCGTTCGTGCCTCCTCGCTCCCTGCTTGTGCGAGATTTCTCAGCGTGTCAGTGCGTAGTAGGAAGTGGCGTGCACATGGTAGCGAGGGGAAGTGAAGCAGCGGCGCATCATTGGTAGGGTTGAGAGCCGAGTGCAAAGCTCCACCGTGGCTACAACGCCGGTTGGTGGCATGATTTATTATCGATCGCCAAATGCAGCATTCATTTCACCACCACTACCACCAGTACGGCTGTCCGTCCTTCAACAAATTGATGCAGGGAGATAATTTTCGCTAGCAAAAAGAATTATCTTTGTAACTGAACAGAGAGCATCATGGCCTTTTTTTTTCGAGAAACACACAGCCCAGAAATCATATGATTTCCAACCCATTATTTCCTGTGAGTTGGGCCACCAAAAGCCGAACAATCTTGATCCACATTCATAATTGTGCCGAGGCCCGACACACTCGGTATCGCACTATATTCCTCTATCTAGTCCTGCTTCCTCCTTACCCTCAAAAAAAAAAAAGTCCTGCTTCCTCCTGACAAAAACAAAAATGCAGTCCTGCTAGCCAAAAATAAATAGGAAAACTTGGTACCATATACACTGATATTTAAAAATAAATTTGAAATTTTAAAAAGTTTGAAACTTGGTACCATATATCAACTATTGTACCCGTATAAAAATTTCGTTAAAAACTAACTTTCATTGCACCCTGCGTATTTTTTTCCTAAACTAGAGCTATATTCGTCGGAGATTTCTCTTTTTTGCCCAGAAGTCTTTAAGGATTATTTACGAGCTAAATTTTTTACACGAGTACAATACTTCGTAATCTTTAAGCGTAAAAAATATCAGATTTTTAAAACAATTTTTGAATTTCTAAAAATAATCCCGTTTATCAGGGTAAGTGGTACCCGTGAGCTAAAAGTCTGTCCTCCTGCTTGCCACTTATGCATTTTCTTCATAAAACAAATGTATAATATATCAACATACGGTGAGGAGAAGATGCAACAGTAGGCAGGGTCACTTTGCATTAGTTTTCCAACTTATTGGTCTTTGCTCCTAGTAGGTGTTTGGGTTAAGCTGGTCCATGCTAGATTGCCATACATGCATGTAACATCCTAGATGTGGTGGTTGTGCAGTGGAAAAAAAATGTCATTAAAAAAATTAATTTTAAGATCGAACAAAAATGGTTTTCTTCAACAAATATGTAGATGAAAGGATTCTCGTTTATGGACCATAATCTGAAATTATATACATGTTGTGTTTCTTCCGTGCACCTAAAGGGAACTATTTTAGGTATTGTTTTTATTGGTAATGCAATAATGAGAATAAATGAATTACCGTCTCGCTAAATGGGGTGTCCAATGCAATCTAAAAGACCAAGTCATTTTGTTTCAAATTTGTGGGCTGGCCACTGGATGCTCTTGAGAGAATAATGTGCTACCTAAATGGCACCACGAGTTGTGGCATTCCCTACACGTGGCATCCAAGAGTATCGGAGGGTTATAGTAGCTCTAAGTGGTGCTAATATTGAGGCCACAAGTGGATATATGTTTACACTTGGTGGTGAACGTTGTTTCTTGAAAGTTTGGTAAGCATACCATTTTAATTAGGTTAACAATGGAAACATAACTCACAACATTAGGCAAAATTACCTTCAGGTTAATTTTTTTTATACATGGCCACTATTTTTTGAGATGGTACTCCCGCTTTCCTTTAATTGAGATGCTCAGCAGAATTGCCAGCTACCAACACCGATACAGAGTCAGGTTCAAAGTCAGAGCCACAGGCACTCGGACTCATACTGGCTCGCACCAATCTCCCCTAGGGCGTGTGCAACCTTATTACAAGTACGTGGGTAGTATGAAACTTAATAGAGTAATTCTGTGAGTCCTACGCTCGACTCGGCCACGAGCATAGGTTGCTCGTGCTCTATATCGCCCACACCGCTCCACCACCTGGGCCCATTTTGGTTTTTATTTTTCCTTTGTTTTTTATGTTTATTTCTTTTCCATTGTTTTTATTTTCTTTTTATGTATTTTTGTTACATTATTTAATATGATTTTTCTTTCATATCTTATTTTTGGAAAAAATATATGAATACTTTTTGAACACATGAACATTTTTTGAATTTATGAATATTATCTTAATTTTAAAAGCATAATTTTTTCAGATATAACAGACAAAGTTATAGTAAAAAAATGTTCATCTATTCATAAGAAATGTTCATGTTTTCAAACAAGGTTTCATTCTTTTAAAAAATGGTTCACACTATGAAATGGTTCAAGATAATTGTAAAGTATTAATCTATAATAAATTTGGTTCACGATGAATTTAAAAGTGTTTACGTATAATAACAAAGTATTCACAAATTTCCAGAAATTAAAAAAGTGTTCAACTACGATAAAAATGGTTCACAATAAAAATGGCTGAAGATAAATTAAAAAGTGATCTCCTATAATAAAAAATGGTTCACGAAAAAAATCATTCATATATTTCCAGAAATTAAAAAGTGTTCAACTACGATAAAATTGGTTCACGATTAATTAAAAAAATGTTCACACAAAATAAAAAATCACGATAATTAAAAATTATTCACCTGTAATAAAAAACGGTTCACAATAAAAAAAGGTTTATTATTAAACAAATAGTTATGTATTTCCAGAAGTCAACAAAAATAAAAAAGAGACAGAAAAATATTTGTGTCCCTGGAGAAACAAGAATAAAAAAAAGAAATGAGGAAGGGAAAGGAAAGGAAAAGTAAAAGTTAAAAAAGAGCAACCCAGTGGGTCGGCCTATGCTATAAGCGAGATATAGTGCTCATCAGTCTGGTTTTTATCGGGCCCAGTTGAGACGCTACGAGAGCATATAAGTGGCCCGATAAATGAAGGCCTCTTACCGGCCCAGCGAAATGCGTTTATATTGCAAGGCCCATTTACGATCATCACGAACAAGGCATTATCTATATCTAACTTGACAACCCTTATGAATTATCATGCAACTAAACGATAATTCATAAATTATATATGAGAATTAACTAATAATTAATCATAATATTGCAAAATTAATACATAATCTCAACAAATTGAATAGAATATTAATTCGGCATTACACTGGCTAGATAAATGAACAAAAGAGTCGGGACTTTCATAATTTTCTTTATCAAGATTGGTTTCTTACATATGTAAGAAGTAGGTTACCATTAAATCCACATGAGATTCTCAAGTAGACTGTCAGTCAACTCTTGATTATATTTCATTTGCTTCATCTTTTTGTTGGATTTGGTGATAATTGTTTCTAACTATTCGTGAGCTCGCTTTTTCAATGTAACACTTCTAACTCTCGTGAGCTTGCTTTTTCAATATATCACTTATTTATATCTTGGGAAACGTCAGATCTTTTTTTCCAGTACAGAAGCTAAACAAACTGATGTCACTGCATTACTTTTTTTTCAGAAACGAAATATAATTCAGCGACTTTCCAAAAATTGAAATGATTTCTTGTTTGAGGCTACCACTCTGAATTGAAATAGTGATTGACCACTGTGTAGTCGCTTCCTAATATTAATGATGCTAAATTTAAAATTAGCTAGCCACAAATTACCAAAGGTGTTTCTATGGGTGCATGCACTTTTCTTACTGTCTCGATGTTAATCGGTTTGTGATGATCTCAGCTCATCAAGCTTGAGAAAAGAACGGACGTCCACTTCGACGCCCACTGACGTGGACGCCTGTTATATAATTACACGCAGCGCCACGTAAGGTTAGGCATGCAGTACATGGAGTAATTTACATGGTTCAGCGGACACCTGGTCTGGCGCGGTCAGCGCGCTATGAGCGAGCCGATGACGCCGGCGATGAGCGCGGTGGGGTCGCCGAGCACCGCGGAAATGACCACCTGCGCCGCGAACCCGGCGATCTCGCAGCAGCGCTTCACCTTGCCCTTCCTCATCCCCCAGTAGGACGACCACCCTCCCTCCCTGCTCCCGTGGCTGCTCTTCGCCGCGCCTCGGATCACCGGCACCCTGTACCCGCCGCTCCCCGCCGCCACCGCGCCTTCGTACACGCTCCTCCCTACGACAGAGCTTCCTACGACGGTGCTCTTTTGCGCGCGGCCGACGCCGCTCCAGCTCTCGACGACCATGTCCATCACGCACGCCACGTGGAGGCTGTAGCTCTTGCAGTGGCTCCGGTACGTCCAGCTCCGCCCACGGTGCCCGCACCGGTGGCACGCCGCCTCGGCCTTCGGGTGCAGGTACAGCCTCACGCCGACCCTGCTTCCGCCGGCGTCGAGGACGTGTGGGAGCGTGGCGCAGCAGGGGTGCAGGTCGAAGCCGCAGGCGCGGCAGTGGTAGACGAACCCGGCGACGTCGCGGCCGCAGGCGTTGCAGTAGCGCGTCCCCGGCGCGCC
Source organism: Poa pratensis (assembly GCA_947311845.1). Classification (NCBI taxonomy): domain Eukaryota; kingdom Viridiplantae; phylum Streptophyta; class Magnoliopsida; order Poales; family Poaceae; genus Poa; species Poa pratensis. Next base: position 15,637,988 of record CAMZMU010000116.1, on the reverse strand, counting down.
GGGGGCGCGCGCGAGGAAGTGGAACGCGCACCTCGGGTAGAACGGGTGCCGGAGCGGCGGTGGCGGCGGGGACAGCGGGAGCGCGCACTGGCGGTGCAGGTCGTGGTCGCCGCCGGCGGCGCGGCATGCCAGGACGGGGCACCGGTACCGCGCGCCTATGCCGACCTCCTTGCAGCCGTCGCACCGGAACGGCGTGTCCAGCTGCTCCAGCCGCAGCCGGTGCTGCGGGTGGCTGAAGTGCGCCACCTCGCCGTACCTCATGGCTTCCGAGGTGGTTGGTATCGCAGTCGTACTATCCTCTTGTGTTCTTGGTCGATCGAGTCGGCAGCAAGGAAGATTTATACTGCTGCATGTTCATGGAGGAGATCGATCGACTTGGTTGGCTTGCAGAGGAAGGGTGTCGTAGGAATATAATAGAATATGTTCTCTTCATTTTGGATTTGGAGCTGCTCAAATATCAAAGACAGTATGATCATGTATGGCCACATATATATTTGTTAAACGGAATAAACAAGGTGTGCTCCTTTTGAATCGAGCCTGTTCCGGCAGATTTTATAAGAAATTGTACTGCTTTCTGTACTTATTAGTATTTTTTCATATATCAATATATGACTGCATTTTGAGTAGGGTAGGCAGGGCTTGTGACTGTCAAGTGACAAAACACAGGGCATCTCTCTTTTGTGTGCTGGTGCAGGCATTTGTTCCTCCAACGTCAGATTATTCCGGTTCTTCTCCTCACTGCTAATCCTGCTCTCGGCAGGTTCAGAAAACAACCAATCCTGTCTTCTCCTCACCTTCTCATTGCTATTCTTCCCTTGACAACGAGGATAAGAGCGCACAAATTCCCTGATTTACACAAGGATTGCGATTAACGGAATGTCTCCAAAAGCGCGCAAAACCGTTGTTATCTGGGTGCTGCGAGATCGAATAACTTGTGCAGGCAGGCAGGAATTAGGGCTGATCATCACTAAAAGATGCTGAAATTATTTTACCCGGATCGATACTTCTTCGGTTTATCTGAAGAACAACGGTTCCAACTTGAAGCATGCAGCCGTCAGAGCTGAAGTAGTAGTCCATCTCATGGTCGTCATGACAATGCTGAAGTTACTGTTATGGCCACTCAGTGTCCCAGTTAAGCTGGGCAATCAAGCTCTGAGCTTTCTTTCTCAGAAAATGTCATTCTTGTTTTGATCCTTTCTGATGTATAAACTCCGAGCATCTGATCTCCCTGAATCAAATCAACTGCATGCCACAATCGAACTTTCCATCAGATGCTCTTGGTCTTGGATCAAGATTAAGCAAGGAATTGGTTCCGGGAGCAGAACCATCACCTCATCTGCCTGCATGTCAAAAAGACACAATTCGTAATAATGATGAACGGATAAAGCATTGCAAAGAGACGAAATTATGGAGCATAAAGAACATCCCAAAGCAGAGTTATAGCTTGCTACGTACCAAGGGGCACTGATGATAATGATAACTCCCGCTGCTTTATCCTGATTCTTGCTTCTTTCTTTCTCCAAAGCAAGAGACCAAGATTAAGGGGAATAGTGTTCCTGCAGGCTTCCAAGCCCTGATGAGTGCGGCATCATGGCATAATTGTACTGCAGATTATTCCATCTTGAGTCAGGTTATAGACGGGATTCTTATTCGTGCAACGAGGCAATTTGCGAGCATGCGAATAGGTGGAGTACAAACAGGAATCTGGCAAAACTACCTCATACAAATTTAAGGGAATTTTTTGTTGAATGACTAACTGTGGTGTGTCAAGTGCTCAGATATTTTTTGGGCGTTGTCAAAGCATATTTTCTTCAGACAGCCAGTGGCAGATAACATATATATATATTTATTTTATTTATGTATCTATTGAGGTAGACAGAAACAGTTTTTCATCTGTGTTCTCACATTATTTTCCTCCAAATCATGGGTTAAAGACAGAGCCCAGTAGTCTATGTAACTATGTTCCTTTTCTTTCGGTGCAATGATGCATGAAAATCTTTTGCGCACTCTCGGCCGAGACAAAAAAGAAAGCAAGATTTCAAGTCAAGCGTGCGCAATGTTATTTCTAAGCTGAAGTAGCACAATAGGTTGGTCAGATCAAAATGACATTATGTCTTAACCAATAAAAATTAACCTGCGACGTTTGATCGTCAAATCCGGGACATTTGCGCGGCAGGAGCGCCACTAGAGTGCACCTACATTCAAATGAGTGTCATAACAAAATAAAATACGCCATGTAATTTGGGCCGGAGGGAGTAATATTTAATAAGAATAATAAATAAATAAATAAAGGAGACTGTAAGGGAAGAAAAGAATACATAAAAGAGTTACAAACAAACTAAATTAATACCCCTCCGATTTAAAATAAGTGTCACGGTTTTAAACCACTTAGTTGGATAGGAGGGACTATGAAAAACGAACGAGAAAACTAGCCCGATCCTCATAAGTCAGGCCCAACTAGGTGGGAGCGCATTCACTACCTCAGATTAGGCCACTGACCTTAACCTCGATCATTTACTCGCAGCTTGGTCACAAAAGTCTCATGCTAGTGGAAGTCTAGCTCCATTTACGGGCAGCAGTCCATCACTGGTCGCCTATCTACGGCGGCCTTTGGTGATAGATATCATCTACCACCCCGCACATTACATGTGCTATGAGAGTGTCAAGCAACAGTTACTTTTTTGTTTCCGACATCAACTAGGATTTATATGCAAGAATCTGTAAACCTGCTCAGATCTTTTCATGTTATAGTTGATAACAAGGGATTTACCCTTCGATATTCAACTAGAATGTAATTTATCTGAATTGACAGTCTGCCGTGTAAACGAAATATATTCTCTTGCATTCTATTAAACAATGGAAGAGTGGCGGTTGCCCTGTTGGACCGGAAAATATTTTCTTGCAGCTTACGGAGGTTGGTGTGAACTTAGGGTCTAGCTCATATTATCTGAATACATACTGTTATATGTGCATTTAATTGTGGCATTGCATAAAACGTGCACGTGCACGTGCTTGATTACTAGTATTGTATATGGTCTAGTCATACTTTCAACTACGCATAGAACTTGGTTCTGATACCAGTGTTTAGGAATGTGCTATGTAAAACAAAAAAATACCATACAATAAAAACAAGGTCGACCATGGAGGTGTATGTAACGAGATTATACCCTTGATGAACATGTCACCGCGGCGGATATGATGATGTAGTTGATGAAATCGTACAACTTCCGTAGCTAGGTTACCTCCTAGCCACGAGAGTATCCTTCTCGTGAAAGCTCGCTTGATCTAGCATCAAAGTGTACGATGTCTCTCAAGTATCCACGTGTACGAGATCAACAACACCGCGACAACGAGTGATCCAACACCCAAGAAGCAACGAGAAATCTCTTGGAAGAAGATCTACCTCTAGATAGAATCTGAAGGGATATGGAGAAGTGGCCGCCCTAACATGGAACCATATGCACGTTTTTGGTATAGCTGAGGAGAGGGAGTCGGCCAGGGCGGGGGTGCGGCTAGGGTGGCCGCTTGGCTTGCCCTTGGGGCGCCCCCTTTCTCCCTATATGTACGGCCAAGGGTGGCCAACAAGAGAGTCGGTCACCCCCTTCTAGATACCTTGCCCCCATGGCAGGGGGTGCGGCTGGGAAGCCCTCGGGATGTTCCGGAATTTTCTGAACCTTCCAAAAACTTATGCGTATTCTAGAACCTTTTGGGACTCCCTCGGCCTGTTAATTGTTTATACTTTTTTTGAACATTATTATTGGTTTATACTACTTCAGTCGCTACCATATTCTGGTATCCTAGTGACTAACACTTAGCCACAACGTGGCCAAACGATGATGGGCACCGTAATAACGAGAGGGATCATAGTGTATCTTTTCATCGCCGAAGGGGCGAATCACATTCTTGACATATCTGGCACCATTGCATACCTTCCAATGATGTGGTGAAATAGCGGTTAGTAGGGGTGTGTACGTCAGCTTTATGACGACGGTCACCGTACACTATGTGAGATCTGACACAATCATGTATTTTGAGTAGGTTGGGACGCCTCGTTGGAGCGCGGCTTAATCATACTTTACGGTAGTTTCGAAGGGTTTGAGCATGCACCCCGAACCAAACGAGGCTTCCCTAGAGCGTAGTTAAGGTCCCACATAATGTCAGTCCAACTCGAACGAGACTATTTGGATCCAAAAGTGGAGCTCTCTGAACAAGGGTTGAAGCTCTAACTCCCTCCCTTCTGGTATCGAACAAGGAATAAATGATCCCACCACCTCCTCAGGGTCGTTTATATAGGTTCTTAACAAATGATTAATACTAGATGCGTGGTGGTTGGTGGAATGGGTGCAATTGTAATGCTTGGTCAACTAGTTCATCAGGGATGTGAATTATAGAAGAGATGGCGGTCCATGGTCAATGGTGCACTAGCCCAACTAGGCATCCACCTAATCGGTTGATAGCTTAATGGGCTTCATGTTTGACCTTATCTTTTATCTCTTGTCTTGAATTCTGGTTTGTTCACTACTCCCTTCGATCCGAAAAAAGTGTCGTGACATGTAATTTTGTAAAAACGCCTTCTAATTTTTCGCGTCTCAACTCGCAGCCCCGAACCTATCGATACATGTCAACCGCTCCGGATCCTTCGACTGCTTTGCCCTCCCTCTCTTTGCTTCGACGCCAAGCTGCCCTCGGTGAAAGGGCAAGGATGTCACCTGAAGGGGGGGGGGGGGGTGAATAGGCGATTAAAACTTTTCCGGTTTAGGCTTGATAAATGCGGTATAAAACTAGTGTTTAACTTATCAAGCACACAACCTAAATATACTAGGCTCAACTATGTGCACCAACAACTTATGCTAAGCAAGACAAGTAACAAGGTGATAGCAAGATATAAGACTTCAAGCACGAAGGCTATCACAATGTAAAGTACATAAGTAAAGAGCTCGGGCATAAAAATAACCGAGGCACACGGAGACGAGGATGTATTTCCGAGTTCCTCCTTTTTGGGGAGTACGTCTCGTTGGAGAGGTGTGAGCCACCACAACAGGTTGGTCTCAACGCCACAATATGTTTCACCTTCTTCTCCGATGAACCACACCACAAAGGATTGGTTCAACTTCCACTATCGGTAACCTTCATGGCGAAAACCGGAGACTTTACAACAAGCTTGGGGCACACATCCACAACTTAATTGGAGGCTCCCAAATGACCACAAAAGGTCTCAATCACCACAATGGCGTCTAGGGTCCAAAGACCCAAGAGTAACAAGCTCACAAACTTTCAACTTCCACGAATTCTCGTGGAGAGCACAAACCGATGCACAATGCAATGGCAAGAGCACAAGTGCTCAAATCCTTCACTCTCAAATCCCACCAAAAGCAACTAATGCTTATGGGGGGAGAAGAGAAAAAAAAAGAAGAACTCAACAAATGGAACTCCAAGATCTAGATCCAAAGGGTTCCCCTCACTTAGAGGAGAGATGAATTGGTGTAAATATAGATCTAGATCTGCTCTCACTTTTCCCTCAAAGATATGCAAGAATCATGGGAGGGATTGAGAGATGGGCAAGCTTTCCAAGGTCAACAATGGTGGGAGAGAGAGGGGAAAACGTGCAGGGAAAAACTTGTCTCTTTGGGGAAGAAGGAGGGCTTTTACAGGACCCCACGAAATAGAGCCGTTGCAGGAAAAACAGGGGACCAGATATTCCGGTTCAAGTTTGGGTCGGAATTTCCGGCCCAAACCAGAGAGCCGCGCAACTGATGAAACCTTCTGATGGTCGTCGGATATTTCCAACCGGATATTTCCAGAAGGACCGGAATATCCGGTTTTGTGAAAACTGACAGAAACAGCAAAACGAAAACTGCAATAACTTTTTCATCCGGACTCCGATTTCGATGATCTTGGGGTCGTTGGAATCGCAACGAAGAGCTCTTCAAGATCATGCAGAGAAACATCACAGTCCATCATGTGAGGAGGAAGCCACAAGGAGAGAGTTTGACCTCACTTAGAAAAGACAATCCGGTAAAACCTCCAACATTAAAAACGCACCAAGATATGCATATGAAATCCGTTTTTGATGAACTAGAGCTTGTATGGAGATGAACATAAGCTCTAAATTCTCACATGGATAAAATCCAAATAAGAACAAAGAAAGATGATATGCCAAGTATGCAAAGGTTTAAGCTCTCCACAAAGATGCGATCAAGTTACTCACTTGAGAGCCCCTCTTGATAGTACGCCGTTTATCCAATAACCCGGTCTCCCACTAACACCATGAGACCGGTAAAATAGAAACCCTATCAAGATCATACATTTGCCTTGTGCATTCCACTTGAGCTAGATGATGACGATCTTGACCCCCTCAAGTTGGAACACCTTTCTTGATCGTGCTTGCTAGCACATGCTTAATGAAGACTTCTCCAAATACTTCCCAATACATCATTATGGGAGAGGCTCGTTTAGCTCCGTCTTCATGAATCCATTGCAAGCTTCAATCAAATGATATCTTTCGAGATGGATCATATTGAACTTGCACTTCATATTCTTCTAATTGGGTTGATCAATCTTGACTTCATATTTGCACATTAACTTGATCAACCTTGCACTTCATTTTCTTCTCTTGAATATTACTTTGGTCATCACTTTATCTTCTTCTTTCAATCCTGACACCTACACATGGTGTTCAAGCATTGTCAATGGACAAGCCCTACAAGGATATCTCAATGCAACCATTAGTCCATAGAGATTGTCATTAATTACCAAAACCACACATGGGGGCAACATGCACTTTCAATCTCCCCCATTTTGGCAATTGATGACAATCCCTTTTACGAGGGTTTATATAATGAATTAAGCAACCATGCAACGCAAAAAGCAAGGATGCTAACAAAACCAAATTCCCTTAAACCCTCTAAACTTCTCCCCCATTGGCATCAATTGCCGAAATGGGAGGAAAAAATTTAGAAGGCTAATATAGAAAGAGCTCCTCCATAAAGTATGCATTTCTCATGATATGAGTGAAATCAAATGCACATATCCAATGACGAATAGATGGGGGGAGATCAACTATATTGAGGATCCAAAGATAGCAAAATAAAATCAAATTGAAAGATAATTCGACAAAAGAAGCAACCAATCAAAGGATCCGAAAAACCAACCAAGTGTTCTAAACATCGAGGGGGAGCTCCCCAAGGTACGTGCACAAAGTAGGATTTGCATTTCAAAATGGTGTGCACAACATGGAATCCTCACTCCCTCCTAGATAAATTTGAACCCAAACAAGTGCAAGAGAGCATAGATAAGAAAGAAACAAAACAACTTGCAGCAAACAAATGTTGAACAACAAGAACAAAGAGATAAAGGCTTGCTCAACCGAAAAGAGATGAGTGTGATAAGGAGAGACATTTTAGGAGACTAATGCAAAGATGAGCGTAGCATCAACATAGTCGTTCAATATAAGTGGCACATAGTGCATATCATGTCTTTCCCATAAACACAACCCAAGGAAGATGTAGTAAATAGGTCCACAAGCTTATTAAGATGCAAAAAGGATACCAAAAGAAAAGCAAAGCTTGTGCCTTTTGGAAACCACCAAAGAATCAAAAGCAATAAAATGTGGTCACTAAAGAAATGGAATACCAAATAAAGATGTAACTATTCTCATGTGTATAAGTTTCTAGGTAGACACCAATCATAAAGATATAAGTCCACAAATAAACATGCACACACAAAATAGGTACTAAGGTAAGGAGCATGATATCCAAGCCGGAAGTCATAAATATACCAATATGATCTTTGCTTAAAAGCATAGCACATAGCTCAATTTTATCTTAAGAGGATATAGATGAACTTCCAACATACACTCATAATAGCATAAAAAATATCCACAAGGGATAAGTGAAGGTTGGGATGCTCCGAGAAAGATAACAGGTATCACAAAAGGCAATCATTTTGAAAATTCATCAATATTGCGCATGGAAGACTTTGAGTAGAATTGCTAGATTAACATATTTGGGATCAGTGAATCATGAAAATGATTATATATATTCCCTTTGATATGTAATCATCACGGCTTGCTCACATTTGCAATAAAGATATTTTAATAAGAACTTTGCAAGAACCACATTCATGCCAAGATACAACCTACACAAGGTTCAAAGCTAGAAATATATGCATGAGGTAGATACTTGTTACCGAGATAGCATTGGTGATGTAGAAGATAAGAGTTCATGATCATCCGAGCTTGGCTCCAATAAGCACATGGTGATAACACCTTCCTTGTAAATGAGACAAGCTTCCAATGCACCTCCGATGTACGTAAAACAAATTCAAGTACAACATGGTACCCAAACTCATTGGGTCCAAAGTAGTTAGAGCAACTACAATACATAGGACAAACTCCACATAAATATGTGCATATTGATATGAAATTGAATTTCATGCACATCTTAGCCATTTAGGATTTGATGGAGTTTATCCCATATATTGGATCAACGAAAGTAAGCATGCCATAAGATATACATATAATAAACATGCATGCACAAGACTTTCAAGAACCAAACGAGATACAATTTGGACAAAACACCAATTAAACCAAGAAAGCACACTCAAGTGTGACAAGAAAAAGAATCCAAATAATATCAAAGACCCAAATCAACACGTGACTGAAGAAACCAAATTGAAAAGATGCCAAATGAAAATAATATCAAGGAATAAACCAAACCCTCTACATTTTTCAAGATGGCACAAAGTACCAAGACGAAAAATGCTTGTCTTCCAAAGAGGCATATCATCGGGATCAAATACCAATTGAAAACAAATAGTGTTCAAAAGCATATCGGATAGCTCCCCCAAGATTTGTGCATCATTTATGATCTTGCATTTGAATACAAAATGCATACGCATGGGATCATCACTTCTCCATATATTCTAGTCATTTTCAAGAAAAGCAATAAGATACAATACCAATTTTAAAGAATGATGTTCTACTCAATGTAGGATAGCTTCCCCAAGAAGTGTGCATTATCTAGAAGTATGACTTTGAATGTAAATGCACAAGAATGGGATCATTGCTTTTCCCAACTCAAGAAAGCACAAAACAAATTTTGAGTAGAGCAACAAAGGATCCAAAAGATGTAAGGAAGACAAACGGGAGTTAGATCAAAATAAATCCTTGGCAATAAAATAAGGCACTTCAACGCAAGAGCCAATATGAAGATGGTCTACAAGTTCCACCACAATTAAGAGTATCACTTGTCATGGACAAGGAGTATGTAGATATTTCTTGGTGGTATTGGAATGATATTCAAGACCAACTTCACAACAAATAAGCATATGACAAAGGATAGGAATTAAAGGCCATGCTTAGATAGATAGATATTCTTGATAGCTTCAATATTCACGCGATCATGCAAAGCAACTACAAAGAGTAGCTTGAAGTAATTGGTTTCCCAAGGAGATATATGCGAAAATATTTGGGGAAAGCCATACCAAGAACGTCTATCACAAACATGATCCAAAAGAGTGAGAGACAAAAGTATTTAACCAAATATGGAACTTGTTTGAGCAACATGCCACATAGGAAAAAGATTATTGACAATATCAATTCTACGTGGCAATACCTCACATGTTCACATTTTCTAGACTTGTAACATGCACAAAAATTATTACTCCCCCATAATGTGATAACCCAATTTTCTTAACAAGAGGCAAACAAAACCAACTAGAGATAATTTATGGACATTATAGAATTTGAATTTCTTATGAGAATGGCATACCACATAGAGAGTAGATAATATTGATATATCATCACTAAGTGGTATTACTCATGTATACACATTTTTAGGATAGTGAAGTGCACGAAGCATATCACTCCCCCAAAATGGGATAGTCCATTAATCTCTCAAAAACAAAGAGCCAACAAGATAAGATACCAAATAAAAGCAATAAGGCTCAACACAAGTAAATGGTGTGCAAACCAACATACACATACTTGATTACTCAAGACAAGTAAGTACAGAGCACAACACACACAAATACTAGCAAGGTACAAAACCTAACACATGCAAGGGTGCAAGCAACTTTCAATGTATATATGATTTAAATACAAGTTACCATAAGGAGGAACATTGGATATGAGATAGAACAATATAATCCAAATGACTTGGCTTGAGAGAATAGAATTGATGAAGATCCCTTAATTCTTCATGATATAGCCAAGTCTCCAATACCCTCCAACAACACCTATTGATCAAGTTTTAGCTTGTTGGTCCCCAACCAAATTGGGTCCTAAGAGGTTAGTCACAATAGGCTTGGCAACCCAAATGGTTCTTTTCTTGACACCACTTTGAGTACCAACATATTTGGCAAACACATTGCCAACCTTATCCTTCCAAAGAGAGTAAACATCATCAATTATAATTGAAGGGGATCATGTGCAGAAAACAAAAAAATTCCTAACAACGATATAACCTTAAACTAGCCAGAATCTATTACTCCCTCCGTTCCATTTTAATTGACTTCCTATTCACCACATATGGATGTATACATGTAACATGTCTAGATAAATCCACATTTAGTGAATAACAAGTTAATTAAATTGGAACGGAGGGAGTACTATGCATATATAGAGTAACGGAGGAGACGGTGTACATACCCTTGTAGACCGTAAGCGTCGACGATCAAAAGATCTGTTTCGATGACGATGCGTGATGAAGCCGATGGCGACGATGACGATGGCGACGCCGACCTCATGCTGGTGGAGACGAACTCCTCCAAGCGCCTCAAGCGTGGTGCCTCGCAGAGCTTACACACGTACGGAGAAGGTGACAACCTCCGGGCTCCGATCCAGCAAAGCAGCGAAAGCAGAAGACTTGGACCGAAGAACCGATAGCACGGCGGTGTGCAAATGGTGGAGAAAACCTCAACCCGTGCGCAACTCCATTTGCGTAGTAACGTCTAAATGGATGAGAGAGAGAGAGAATTGGGTGAATTTTCAAGGCAAGGGTGCACCCCTATTTAAAGGAGGAGGAGGGGTGTCACCCTTGGTGGCTAAGCCATGTGGGACTATTCCCACATGGTGCGCAGCACCAAGCGGTGCGCCGGCCCTGGTGGGCCCCATTCGGCCCACCCATGCTGCCCCTCCCAATTCGCACCAAGGGGGGAAGTCCCCCCCCCCCTCATGGGCCTTCTTCCCATGGGAAGGCCCATTTAGAGTTGGGGCTGCCTAAAAATTCGAAAATAAATAAATAAAAAATATATTTAATCATTAATTACACTAATTAATATTAAATACATATTATCTAATTTACTACGGCTCCGAAAACTATTTCGTCGCCCTCCGATCTCCATCGGATATGTCCCAGAACGCTTCCGGAGTTCTTCTCTCTATTTTCTTTTCTGCATCCAATCTAAATAAACGTCACCTACCCTTAAGTGTGTCACCCCAGCGGTTCGGAAACACACAGACATGATCAAGACCCGTTCTCCGATCAATGACTAACATCGGGGTCGTGGATACCCATGATAGCCCCTGTGCATCCACGAATAACTTTGTCGTTCGAACCTTAGACGTCAAGTCTTAGACCTTTTGCCAGGCGATACTTAGTTTGTCCGAGACTCGATCTCAGGCATCGCGATACCTAGCTCGATCTCGTTACCGACAATACCATTCTTTACTCGTCTGTGATATTACATCCCCGTGACCTAGTCACATGCTTGCAAGCTCCCAGAGTATCTATCCTGCTATGCGGATTGGCAAATCCCGCTCTTGATCCATCGCCTAAACATACTTCCTTCCGATACCCGAGAGGGACACCTTTATTGTCACACTATGTAAGATATGACGTTTGATGCAATCAAAGTATTTTCCAAAAATAGCAATTAGAGTTGATCTCACGGTCGAAGGTGTAATGACTACGTCCTATAAATATTGGGTGTGTCCATCAGATCATTCTCCCAATGACATGACTCCATCGTCAACTGACATAAATGTCACATGATCGGGAAACCTCGATCATCAATCGCACAATGGACTAGCTAAATAGAGGCTACTAGGGACCTGGTTGTTTACATACCACATGTGCATTAATGTTTCCGCTTAATACAGTTATAGCATGGTGATGCATGTAAAATGCATACATGAACTTTGCATTATTTTCACTTATATTCCGGTCATATTTGCATCATATAAGGGTTATATCACTGTTTTATAATGATTTTGGGAATATTTGACATGTTTCCTATTTTTATGGAATTAACCCTGCGCAGGCAGAAAACCCTATTTCTTTATTTTAATGTTTCAGGGACCCAAACGACGTCCAAATGACCTGGAAATTTACGAGCATCATTTTTTGGAAGGAACAAAGCGTGGGAGCGAAGCAAGCAAACAAGAGGAAGCCCGAGGGCCAAAATAGGTGGGCCCACGCGGCCCCTGTACCTGGCCGCGTGGGGCCCCTCCTTTTGGGCCTCAGAGCTCCGCTGTCGTCGATCTTTCCTCCACCGTCTCCGTTTTGACCTAAAAACGCCTATAAAAATAGTCCCCCGACGTTCTCTGGAAGGAGCGCCGCAGAAACACAGAAACATCGAAACAGAGACCTGGAGCTGCAGATTGGAGGGGGAAAACTCCGGCGGGGCGCCGCCGGCGTGGTCTCCATCTTCTCCAACGACTTCTCCACCGTCTCCATGATGAAGAGGGAGTAGTCCACCTCTAGACTATGGGTTTGTGGAAGTAACTTATGTATCTCTCTCTCTCGAGCTTCACTAATTAGTACCGTATGAGCTGCTGAACATGATTACGGTCATCTATGTAATACCTTCGTGGTGGATCTTTTTATGAGTTAATATATGTTTGAGATTGCAATGGTTTTGTTTTAGTTATGAAAGTAGATGCATATTATGTACCCCGTTCTTATTTACTTGTCATGATCAAGCATGTTTATGAGAGCGTGTAAGGGGGAACGTGTGCATTAGTTGGAGTAACGGGGGGTGGCTAGTGCAGTGAACAGGAGAGAAAGTTCTGCGATCCACTTGGGTATCTTTACCTTACTTTGTTGCCTCACTAGGGATAAAAAGAAATACCATGCTACCGGAGATGTGAGTGTGACCATTGCCACTACTCCATGACTAGATCTAGCATGTTCTTATTTTAACTTCATGTCATGATACTTATTGCTATACTCTGAGTTATCTTAATTACTGAAGTGTTATGATTTAGTTCGCATCTTGGTGGAGTATAAGAGAGACTAATAACCAAAAGGCCTCTATGTTAGGACGTGATACCCATATAATTATAACTTGTCACTAAACTGTTGTGTTGCAATCTCATATATCAACTCTAGTGTTCCATTGTCTACCACTTTATTAAAGAGAGAGTGCATTTGTGAAACCATGAACCCCGGTCCATTTTTAATCATAAGAAACACCTTTCCAACCACTTTTACCACTTTTCCATTTTCTGCCATTATTAAATCCGAAAATACAAAAATACTTTTACATCTTGCATTCATCATATAAAACCCAAAAATATCATTTATCATTGCTACCACCATCCTTGCATATTTATTTACCACCATTGCATATTTATTTCTTGTTTGCATTGCATATTATCTTGATATCATTCTCACACCTTGTGCTTGACAACCACTAGGTGAGGTTGAGGACCAAAACATTTACTTTGTTTTGTAGGTAACCAAAAGAAGGATACGAAAGATAAATCTTCACTACTGATTCCCCGAGAGTTCGATATTAAACCCTCGAGTCACCCTCGTGGGAAAACACGTCTTCCACTTACTACACACTCTGCACTTGGAGTCTCAACCTAACCCATTTACTTTTCACGCAGGTAACTACGTGAAGGGCCATCAAGAGTGCTTTCTGGCGCCGTAGCAGGGGAAAATACGAAGCTTCCTGCAGAATATTTTTCCCGTCAACTACACGCCATCACATGGTATAAAATATATTATGAACAATTGAGATATGACAAATAAAATATCTTTATTAATTGCCTCTAGGACATATCTCCTTCAGTCTCCCACTTGGACTAGAGTACCTATTAATCTAGTTTACAACTTGGTAAAAGATTAACACCTATAGCAACTTGGTGCATGCTTGTCTCGTGGAAGAGGAATTTAGTCAACGGATCTCCCACATTGAGATCTGTATGTACTTTGCAACACTTCTATGTCAACTTGTTTGACATCATCCCGTATCTTATGATAACGGTGAAATATATCTTCGTCGATGGAGTCTAAGAGATCTATTAAGGGGAACCACGCATGCTCGGGAAAACCGCTCAGTCCAATCACACTTGCTACTTCTAAAGTAGCCATATATTCCTATACCTATGTAGATTATGCGACAGTGCATTCATATGCAACTTCGCAAGCTAACCATGTCTTTCTTCAAAACAAAGGACTTCCCTTGTATGAGATTTCTAGTCGTATGGGTCAGTGTCATAACTTGCATCATCGTAACCCTTTTACGGCAAGTTGTATTTTCACTCTCACCCTATACCAGAAAACATATCTTCAGTTCTCTTTAGACACTGAAGGATATACTTAACGTTTGTTCATTGATCCATCCAGGGATCATTCTAGAACCCGTTCTTCAACCAAGAACTTGGGTCACACCAAGTCAAGCTTTCAGTCTGATAGAATCTATGGCTGAGGCATAGAGCATGTTGGGCATCCTTTTCTTTCAATAACTATCGCTGAAATGCCAAGACAATCTTAATATTTTAACCTAGTCATACAAGTAAGAACTTTTTCTTCGCTTGTTCTATTCTGAAACACTTCAGAATCTTAACCTAGGAAAATATTCTGACCTAATGTTATTATGCCCCTTTTAATCTATACAAATTATAGAACTGATGCCTAATACTCTTAACTTCACTCATAGAAAATTTAAACACTTAAATAATCATTTATACTTTACTAGAGGATTTGTATCATTCTCAATGTGTCATTACATATAGAATCAGGGATGACACTTAGCTCCCGCTTAAATATGCCATTCACATATAAGATCAAGAAAAGCTACTCGACTCCCACTCACTTCTTTGTAAATGCAGATTTCATCAACTATTTTGGACGACTCCAAAATCCTTTGATCACTTTATCAAAGTGAAGATTCCAGTTCCGATATGCTTGCTTCAGCCCATGAATGGATAGTTGATGTTTGTATACATGTTTAGCATCCTTACGATCAAAAAACCTACTCGTTGTACCGATTACAACTCTTCCTGAATATTGCCATTAGGGAACACGGTTTCTTTATCCATCTATCAATTTCTCAATTTGAAATTGTAGTAATTGCTAAAACAATCCTAAATAGACTTAGGTATCGCCACTTGAGACAAAATCTCGTTGTGGTCAATTTTTGAATCTGTCGAAACTGTTTTGCGACAAATCGATCCTTATAGACAGTTACCTTTCCGTCAGCGTCTCTTTTGTCATGAAATTCCATTTATTCTAAACGGCCTAGAGGCCATTGATGGCCCTTGACGTAGTTACCTGCGTCAAAAGAATATGAGTTAGGTTGAGACTCCAAGTGCAGAGTGTATAGTATAGGAAAGACGGTTTTCCCCACGAGGGGTGACTCGAGGGTTTAATATCGAACTCTCGGGGAATCAGTAGTGAAAGATTTATCTTCTTATCCTTCTCTTGAAAACCTACAAAACAATATAAATTATTTTGTGCCCTCAACCTCACCAAGTGGTTGTCAAGCACAAGGTGTGAGAATGATATCAAAATAAAATGAATGCAAAACAGTAAATAAATATGCAATGATGATAAATAAATATGCAAGGATGGTGGAAACAATGATGGATGATATTTTTGGGTTTTGTATTGTGAATGCAAGATGTAAAAGTGTTTTTGTATTTTTGGATTTTTAAATGGCAGAAAATGTAAAGTGGATAAAAGTTGTTGGAAAGGTGTTTCTTATGATTAAAAATGGACCGGGGTTCACGGTTTCACAAATTGTTGGGGATATACCTACTAGGGGTATCACCAGCATGGATCAATCCGGCTAGTCCAGGGTGGCCCGCAGTGGTGGTGAAGGCTTTGCCTACCGGGCGGCCCAGATAGCTGACGACCAAGGAAGGCGGATGCCGGCAAGGAGGAGGCCCAAGACTGAAGCCCATGAAGCCACCAAGACCAAGACGGAAGGCGGCATACTTGCCGGCTAGGTTTAGGACTCCGTATACTTGCTGGATACGTATTCACCTTGTAACCCTAGGTCCAGCCGCCTATATAAGCTGGACCTCGGGACGCCTTTAGGGCAATCGATCAATCACAACCAACTCATTGTAACCTGTTCACGGCGATATTGCCTTATAGTGAGTTATAGCAGCACGTAGGGCACCGCCACCGCCGTGGTGCCTGAAGCTGGGTAAACCGCCGTGTACAATCCCGACCTTGACGACGTCCACCTTCTTGCCCTACGTTCACCCTCGGCTAGCAGGACCCCGTCTCCTATCCAAGATGCCGATACGACGACAGTTGGCGCCCACCGTGGGGCCTAAGGCGTCAGGCGTCACGTTCCAGGCGGGAACTCTTGGCGGCATCGGCGAAACAATCGCCGTCGGCCGCGCTGTTCGCTACGGCGACAATCACTACATCAGCTGCGACGAGTCCTACATCCCCGCAGACGACTACATTGTCGGATGCGGAGTTGTGCCGTTTGGCGGCGTCGATGTGTTCATCGGCTACACTTCTGAGGCGTATGGGTTGCCGCGAATTTATTCGCCATCCCACCCGCCCTACAATCAAGACGGATCTGAGTTTGCCTCCTCTGAGGAGTCCGCAGATTCAGATCTACACTTTGTCGGCATGACGGGACTGGGATCAGACTCCCAGCCCAACAGTCAAGATCCCGAATCTATTCTTCCTGCACTCCAGGATGATGTGATGTCGGATGCCGGATCCAGATCTACCGTTCACGTCAACGTAGACTCTGATTCCGAAGAAGATTCTGCCAGCATGTTTGAGCAACGGGTCAAGAAGTGTTTTATTACACCTGATCCTCCGCCATCTGAGGCGGCTACGGGCTCTTCCGTCAACATGCAGCAGATCTTTGTGGCGGATGTCACCGGCGCAGCTTCAGAGAAGGCGGCAACTGACGCCGCCAACCTGGGGACCCCGGCAACCGATCCACAGTTTCCAGAGCCTCCTGGGGCTCCAAAGAAGAAAATTCTGGAGAAGGGCGAGCCCAGCAAGATAGGAAGCATGGCGGCTCTGGCGGAAGTTCTTCACACGCCGGTAAACGACAAAACCAATCCGGCTGATTTGGAGAAACTTCGGAACACCTTGGTGGAGCAAACTGAGTACCTCAAAAGCAAGCAAGCAGAGGTCCAGAGCCTCCTCGACGAAGCCAAGGAGGAAAACGCCAAGATAACTGCCAAGTGCGACCCCAAGCGTAATCTTTTCACCACCACCCCATTGCCCAAGCCGGCAGGACAAGTGGCGGAGAAGAGAGGTAGGAAAGGCAGGGATCATGACACCTTCAAATCCCCTGCCCAAAAGCTTGGTTTCGAGTGGGCTACAGCGCCGCAGCGTAAGGACAAGAACGGGGACGTCATCCTCGCAACACCTGTCCTCAACACTGCGGCCGCCTTGGACATCCTCAACAATGATGACTATGACAAGGACGAGAAGATCTACTACGCATCGATCCTTGCTCGCAAAGCTCTAGAGCAGCAGGCCCGTGCTGATTCTCGCGCCGACATGGCGGACGCAAGGGGAGGAAAGTTGGAATCAAAATCCAACGCTTGCAAAGCTGCGGCCGGTGGCAACCCGAAGATCCGTCCGGTTCCAGTAGCCACGGAAAAGGGAAGGACAAGGAGAAAGACCCACGCAAATCACCACCTCCAAAAAGGCAGCGTGATGAGGCATCCAGGACCGGCAACAGGCGCAAGGCCTCACCTCCTCCGCCTAGGCGGGATGAAGGCGGAAGCAGGGGCAGCAAGCAGCCGCCAAGGGTGGCGGCAACCGCGACGATGCCCCGCCGCCAAGAAGAAGCAGGGACCGCACACAGTCCCCACCACCAGTGCCCAGGCACGAAGGCGGAAGCCGGGGACACAACAATGAGCCTAGGCACAGCCGGGCAGCGCAGGACGAGCCACATGCTGATAGATCTGGCAAACAGCTCAGTCCGCAAGACGCGAGACATCGTCTCAATGACATCAAGGCTGGAAAGCAAGATGCCTATCTAGGACCTGAGTGCTTTGGCCCAGCCATCCGCAACGTTCAAGTACCCAGAGACATGACGTCAGTGTCAAAAACTCATCAAAGGTACAATGGAGCGGACAAGCCAAACTCATGGTTGTCGGACTACGCGCTGGCAGTTGAAATTGCTGGAGGCAATGGCCTCGTCGCTGCACGCTTCCTTCCCCTCATGTTGGAGGGGACAGCCCGAAGCTGGATCGAAAACTTGCCGGAGAAAAGCATTCATAGCTGGCATGACATGGAAAAGGTGTTCACGCAGCACTTCCAAGGCACGTACAAGCGACCCAATACATACACAGATTTGGTTCGTTGCGTGCAAAAGCCAGATGAAACAGCTACAAGCTTCTTGGCAAGGTGGATTCAAACAAAGGCAAGCTGCGAGAACGTAGACGACAATCAAGCAATCCATGCCTTCACCACGGGCCTCCTGAAGGGCTCAAGTCTCAGACATAAGCTCGTACGCATGCAAGTCAAGGATCTCGGAGTCATGCTCGAAGTAGCAGCCATGTACGCACAGGCGGATGACGATGCACGCGATGGAGATGGCGCACATGATATGGCGCCAAACAGGCGAGCAAGTCACAAACGCAAGGCTCCCCAGGATGACAAAGCCGGACCATCAAACGAGGTCGCCGCCGCCTTCGAAGGCAAAGGCAGCAACCGCAAGTGGAAAGGAAAGGGTAAAGATGGCGGCTCCAGCAAGCAGCGCCTGACGTATGATCAGGCGAAAGCCTTGCCTTGCCCAATCCACGCGTCCTTAGGCAAAGTCAACCACACATTAGGGGAATGCCGGTTCATGGAGGACTTCAAGAAAGACCCCGAGGTTGGCTGGAAATCAAAAAAGAGCAAAAAGGCTGAGAAGACAAAGAAGGAAGACGATGATGGGGCTATGTCCATGTCAGAGGATGAGGAACCAAGCTGATGCGTAAAGAAAGGAAATATCCCAAGGTACATGGCCAATTGGTGTGCTTCCTGGGCACTCCTTCGGCAAAAGAAGAAAAGGCGGAGATGCGCGAGCTAAACGCCACAGTACCAGACGTTCCCCAGTATCTAGACTGGTCAGAGGAGCCAATAACTGGGATAGAGATGATCATCCAGATCACGTTCCTCACCCCGGCAAATACGCCCTTGTCGTCGACCCTATTGTCGATAACTTCAGGCTCACCAAGGTGTTGATGGATGGCGGCAGTAGCCTCAACATCATCTACGCGGACACTCTGAAGCGCATGAACTTGTCGGAAAGCCAGCTTGACTATAGCAAAGTCAAGTTTCATGGCATTGTTCCGGGAAAGCAAGGCAAGTCAATGGGAAGCATCAGATTGGAGGTTACTTTTGGGCCTGAGACAAACTACCGCTCGGAGTATCTCAGGTTCGAAGTAGTCCCCTTCAAAAGTGCCTACCACGCCATTTTTGGACGGCCAGCTTTCGCCAAATTCATGGCTCGCCCGTGTTACATATACAGCAAGCTGAAGATGCCGGGACCCAATGGTACAATTACCATCAGTGGCAACTTCAAGAAAGCAAAGGAGTGTGAGCGTGGCAATGCCGCCTTCGCTGAGGCAGTCCTCCACGCAGAGGAGTTAGCCATGTTGAAGAAAGAGCTCGATACATCACAGTTGCCGGAGCATGTAAAGACCGCTGAGCAAAAGAACACTTTCAAGGCGTCCGAAGACACAAAGAAGGCGGATCTGGTCCCAGGTGACAGCTCCAAGCAAGTCACCATAGGGGCTGGCTTGGACGACAAATAGGAAAGCGCGCTCGTCAGGTTCCTCCGTGAGAATCAGGACATCTTTGCATGGTCGTCAGCCGACATGCCAGGTGTCCCGAGGGAACTTGCCGAGCACTCTCTTAACGTCTACGAAGGAGCCAAACCAGTGAAGCAAGGAATAAGACGCTACGGTGAGAAGAAGCGGACAGCAATAGGAAGGAGATCATCAAGTTGCAAGAAGCCAAGTTCATTAGGGAGGTAGTACACACTGATTGGTTGGCAAATCCTGTAATGGTTCCAAAACCTAATAAGGAAATGAGAATGTGCATTGATTATACCGGTTTGAACAAGTGCTGTCCTAAGGACCACTTTGCTTTGCCTCGTATAGATCAGGTCATAGACTCCACAGCCGGCTCCGAGCTGCTGTGCTTTTTGGATGCGTACTCCGGGTACCACCAAATCAAAATGCGAGAATCCGACCAAATCAAAACAGCGTTCACTACACCCTATGGGACCTTCTGCTACATCACGATGCCCTTCGGTCTAAAAAATGCCGGCGCAACGTATCAGCGGTGTATGCAAAGATGCCTTCACGAGCAAATTGGCCGCAATGTTCACGTCTATGTTGACGACATTGCCGTCATGTCAAGAAAGAAGGCAGATTTGCTTGATGATTTGAGAGAAACCTTTGATAGCCTCCGGGTATACAGGATGAAACTCAACCCGAAAAAATGCGTCTTCGGGGTTCCTGCCGGCAAATTGCTTGGCTTTATCGTTTCCGAACGAGGGATAGAGGTGAATCCAGAAAAAATCAAAGCGATCCTCAACATATCCAGGCCCAAGGACCTGAAGGACGTGCAGCGACTTGCCGGATCGGCGGCTGCCGTCAGTCGTTTCATTAGCCGTCTTGGTGAGAAGGCGCTGCCTCTCTACCGGCTTCTGAAGAAATCCGACAACTTCGAGTGGACAGACGAAGCAGACGCCGCCTTGCAGCAACTCAAGGACGCGTTAACGTCTGCTCCAATTTTGGCAGCTCCTCGTTCGCAGGAACCAATGCTGCTCTATATTGCCGCAACTAACTTAGTTGTTAGTGTGGTACTGGTTGTGGAACGCAAGACGGAAATTTCAGACTTGCCGGAACAACGTCCGGTTTACTTCATCAGTGAAGTATTTTCCGCCTCAAAACAGCGTTATCCGCATTACCAGAAATTGGTCTACGGTGTTTTTACGCCGCCAGGAAGTTAAGGCACTACTTCCAGGAACATTCAATAACGTGGTGAGCAAGGCACCTCTGGGGGATATCATCAATAATACAGATGCAACAGGCCGCGTTGCCAAATGGGGCATTGAACTTGCCGCCTTCGACATCTCGTATAAGCCCAGAACGGCCATTAAGTCTCAAGCCTTAGCAGATTTCGTAGCTGATTGGACGGAGGCCATGGACGAAGTACCTCTCCCTGAAGATGCATACTGGATCATGCACTTTGATGGATCAAAAATGCTCCAGGGCTCGGGGGCTGGCATTGTTTTAAGAAACCCTCAAGGAGACAAGCTTAGTTATGTGTTACAAATACACTTCAAGGCAACTAATAATGTTGCTGAGTACGAAGCTCTCCTTCATGGTTTACACATTGCCAAGGAACTTGGCGTCCAACGTGTCCTCTGCTACGGAGATTCAGATTTGGTGGCGCAACAGATACGTGGTACTTGGGACACAAAGAGCGAAACAATGGCGGCATATCGAGCTACCGTTGACGAATTCGCCAAGTGTTTTCTAGGCTACGAGGTCCGCCACATCCCAAGAACTCAAAATGAGGCGGCAGATACACTTGCCAGAATGGGTCTGAACGCAAAAAGGTACCAAAAGATGTTTTCCTGGAACACCTACACAAGCCGTCAATTAAAGGAGCAGACCTCCTTGACCCAGAGTCGGCAGAACCAGTTGATAGTGCTAGCTATGCCGTCTACTTGGTAAAGCCGGATTGGACGACGCCATATTTGGACTTCCTGATCAATCAGGAGTTACCGGATGATGAGGTTTTGAAAAGGCAAATAATAAGAAGAGCCAAGGCATTTACAATAATCAAAGGTGAATTGTACAAGCGTAGCACCACTGGTGTTTACCAACGCTGCATTTCGCCCGAAGAAGGCAGAGAATTGTTGGATGAGATACATGCCGGCGTATGTGGACATCATGCTTCTTCACGCGCCCTTGTTTCAAAAGCCTTCCGACAAGGTTTCTATTGGTTGACAGCCAAGCAAGATGCAGAAGACATTGTTAAAAGGTGCAGGGGCTGCCAACTTTATGCCAGACAATCACATATGCCGGCTCAAGAGCTTAAAACAATACCCATCACGTGGCCTTTCGCAGTCTGGGGCTTGGACATGGTTGGTCCGTTTAAAACGGCGCCTGGTGGCTACACACATTTACTTGTGGCTGTAGACAAGTTTACCAAATGGGTTGAAGCTAAGCCTATCAAAAAGCTAGACGGCGCCACAGCCGCAAACTTTCTGTGGGGAATAATCTCTCGGTTCGGGGTGCCTCATAGCATTATCACCGACAATGGCACTAACTTGTCGCAAGGCGAAGTCGAGGAATACTGTTATAAGCATGGTATCCGCCTAGATCTAGCCTCCGTCGCGCATCCGCAAGCAAACGGTCAAGTAGAGCGTACAAATGGTTTAGTCCTACAAGGAATCAAACCACGTCTCGAAGTACCATTGCACAGAGCGGCTGGGGCTTGGGTGGATGAATTGCAGTCTGTCCTTTGGAGTTTACGCACAACTCCAAACAGATCAACCAAGTTTACTCCTTTCTTCTTAGTCTATGGCGCAGAAGCAGTGTTGCCAACCGACATGATGTACGATTCTCCCAGAATCCAAGCCTACGTCCAGGAGACGCAGAAGATGCAAGACAGGATGGCCTTGACCTACTTGATGAAGAACGAGATGTTGCCCTTGCGCGATCCGCCATCTATCAGCAAAGTTTGAGGCGTTATCACAGCAGAAGGGTGAGGCAAAGAAGTTTTAGAGTGGGTGACCTGGTTCTCCGCCTAATCCAAGATAGAAAGGGCTTGCATAAGTTATCCCCGCCTTGGGAAGGACCTTTTGTGGTCAGTAAGGTGTTGCTCAATGGTTCTTATTACTTGGTCGATGCACGTGACGGATACAAGAAGAAGCGAGGTCGCAAGCGCAAAAGGAAGGTTGACGACAAGTACGAAGAAACCAAGCGACCCTGGAACATTGAGCAGCTACGTCCTTTTTACACTTAGCAATTTCCACATTGTAATAAGTACTATATGATTATGAAATAAAAGTCTGTGGTTTGCTCATTCAGTTTTGGGATCATGCCATCTTTTGTCTTTTCTCGCAATCATATATCTGTTGTCATAAAAGTTACCAAACAAAATAAGTTTTGCTCCGTGCTAAGGTCCAAACTTTTTTGACATTTGCCGTCTGCCGGCTAAAAACGCAAACAATCTTTGCACCGCCTAATATGCTTATCTGTCTGTTTGTATGTGGGTCGCCTAGTAGTATGTCGTTGGCACCAACATGCTGGCTTTGGTCTCTGAGTCTAAATTAGTTGGTATTGCACCTGGTTGGCTCAGCTAAAGTAACTAAGATGAGGTTCCGCCAACATATGAAAAAGCTAAACATGCAGGCGAGATACATATTAAGGCGGGCCACTTAAGTAAGCCTACCGCCAAGTGTAGCATAAAAGTTGGCCCATAAATATTTACAACCCAAAATAAAGTTTTATGCGTTAACAGATTAACGCAGTGTTTTGTGCTGCCTTTGCAGGAGGAAGTCTAAGGGATTGCCGCCTTCGTAGAGCTGGTGGAGAGATCCTGGGGGCTAACGCCGGCATTCTTGGGGCTGGCTCCGCCATCCTTGGGGCTGCGCTTGTCGGTTCCGGCTTCGCCTTCTTCGCCGCGGAAGCTTCAGGATCTGCCAAGGAGGGATCAGCAACGGCAACATGCGGGTCCGGGTGTTCCTTGTAGAACTTGCGGATGTCAACCATGTTGGCAACCCGGGTCGCATAGCCGCGAACAGACCGCAGCACGTCCTGCATCACGATGGCTTGGCTGTTTTCGTCTTCGGTGGGGAAGTACTCGGTGACTTGATGAATATCAGCCTCCGGGTACCACGCCGCCGTCATCGCCAATGCCAACTTGGCACCGCCTCGTGCTGCTGAGCGTAGTGTGTTGTCGTGTTCAGCTGTCGCCTTCTCCAGCAACTCCGGCAGAGCATCGAAGATGACGGGATCGCCGTCTTCCCCAGGGTAGAACTTGGCGGCAAATGATTTGCCGCGCCGACAATCTGGTTGACGATTTCGCCAATTTTCAAGATCCGAGCAAGGCGCGGCGTTGTGGCCAGGTCATCTCCCAAGCTAGCCGGCACTGCACAAACACAAAGTTACACACTGCAGCTTCAAGTATCAAGAAAGCAAGGTGACAAAAATGAAGGACTGGAGGCATACCCAAGACATGGTCGTGGATGGCGTTGACCTCATCCAGATGGTTCTCAAGCGTTTCTTGGGCTAGCTGGACCGCCTTTGACAGTTGGTCCTGCTGCTCCTTGGCGTTCTTGTTCACCTGGTCAAGGTTGTTGCTCATGGCCTCAAGTTGTCCAGTCAACTTGCTAACTTCGGCAGCATGAGCCAACGCACGATCATCCAGCTCCTTGGCGTGATCCGCCTTCAGCTTGGTCACCAGCCCGGCAAGATCTGCAGCTTCGTTCATCAAAGCTTGCATGTCAGTGGAGTTCTTGAGAATATCTTGCGCAGTGTTTAATAATTCTACAAATAAAAAGAAAAGACGACTAAAATACTTGTCGGAAAAGGAAAAGAAGTCGGACGAAAAGAAGGCAAAGAAAGCTTTGTCACCTTCATCCTTCTTGCGAGCTTCTTCCAAACTCGCAATTTGGGCGTTCTTCAACTCCACGTCCTGCTGCAGTTCCTCGCATTCCTTCTTCTTCATCTCTTGAGCACGAAATAGCTCAAGATTGGAAGCAAGAACGGCCTGCATGCACGAAAGCAACATTATGGTTAGCGCTATTTAGTCAACGAGACCACTTTGCCGGCTAAATTTTTCAGCCGCCAAAGTGCTCGGGGGCTGGGACCATAGGCTATTTTACCTCAAGTTGTCCGTGCAGGGTGTCGTGGAGTTCGTCCATGTGTGCGTACCAGTTGCGGGTACCGTCACGCATGGTCTTCAGTGTTTGCCGGGGGTCTTGCAACCCTTTGCCAGGTTGGGAGCCAGGATGAGTGGACGATCCGCCTTGTTCGGCCGCCATCTGGTCATCCATCTCCTGCTTCATGGCGATAAATCGAGCGGCATCACTAGCCGAAGCTTCAGCCGTCTTGGAAAAAGTTATGCCGGCAACTGATTTCTTGCCCGCCATCTTCTCTGTAGCCGCCTCTGCGGTACCGGCAGCTGTGTACGTTCCCTGGCACACAACCACGGGAACGCCAACTGTGGGCGTTGTCGGCGCAGCAGCTGGAGAAGAACGTGGTGGCTTGCCCCTGCCGGCAGCAATCTTCAAGTTGGAGCGGAGTTTGGGCATGGTAGGCTTGCCTCTGTAAGCAGAAACATGCAAGTTTGTCAGCACAAACATATTAAAATATCCAAGTCAGGGAAGCCAAAGTTTGCTAACCGTTTCAAGGGAACGTTCCCCACGGTCTCATCCTCTGCGTCGGCAGAGGTGGCCGCCTTCTTCCTCTTCTCCAAATCCTTGGTGGAGGAGCTCAGCTTGCGCTTCTTCGACTTGCTGGCACCTGTATCATACCAGTTTGGGGCCAGCTCGTCCTCTCCCAAGGTTTGTAGCTGAAAAGGAAGCAAGACAATATAATTCAGTACCTAGTGGGCAAGGATGTTAGTGAAATAACAAAGTAGCTTTCACTTACCGCTGGGGCTGGGTTGTTATGAGTGAACATGGCGACGCCTTCAGCCGCCTTCACCGACAGAGGCTTGATAAGCTCTCTAAGCCGGTACTCCAAGGCATCCTGATCAAGGGTGCTGTTGCCGGCGTCGTCCGCCTTGTACTCGCACATCTTCAGTGGGCGATGGCGGAGAGGCATAATCTTCCTCGACACCCAGCAAATGACGGTGTCAACTCCGTCAAGTCGTGGAGCCAACATCGTCTTCGTCAAGAACTCGATCCGCCTAACGGCAACTCGAAGTTCTTCGGCAAGCTGCTGAGCGGCACTTTTGCTGTCCAGCAAGCCTTGTGGGTTGGCGGACCGTTGACGAAGGCTGGCATCCCTTGCGTGCTGCCGGGTCGGGATGTCCTTGCAGTAAAAGAAAGTGCTGGTCCAGTGCTTCACCGACTCGATGTATGGTATTTTTGGGTACCAGTCGGGTTGGCGGCAGTTGAACGTAACACTACCGCAGGTTGCTAGGTGGCCGCCTGGTATGGTTTGCCGGCGGCACAGGAAGCAGTACTTAAACAGCTCTATGGACGCAGCTATGCCTAAGTACCCTTCGCACAAAGCCTGGAAGCCGGCTAGCACTAGAATACTGTTGGGCGCTATGTTGTGTGGCTGCAGCCCATAAAAACTAAGCACCGCCAAGAAGAAGGCGGAAAGCGGCAGAGACATACCGCGAAGGCTATGCGAAGCCAACATGACACGCTCGCCGTCTTGGGGGTCAGGCACCGCCTCGTCGCCTGGAACCCTCCAGGAGCATTCCGTCTTTGGCGGAATGTATCCGCCTTCCTCCAGTTCCTTCAGATATGCTGACGTCATAACTGACGGCAGCCAGTACCTGGAACCCAGGTCCAGCCTCTTCCTCTTCCTCGACGTCGTCATCCTCGTCGGCGGCAGATTCCGCCGCGGCCTCTGAGCTGGTAGCCGCGAGGGATGGGAGGGGAAAAGTTGGAGCGGCGGTCGCAGGCGTCGTCGGAGCTGGGGAAGAAGTAGAAACCCCGCCCGTGGCCACGGTGGCCGCGGGGAGAGAATCGATGCACCTGCGGCGCCGCCGCCGCCGCCGGGATAGATCCAGATCCGGCGGGGGTCGTCGAAGCCGCAGCCAGTGCCGCCGTCGCCGCCCGCATCCTGAGTGCTCGCCATTTGGGGAGAGGGCGCTGCTTGCTCGCCGGAGTTGAGTTCGAGGAGGAGTTGAGCTCGGGAGGTGCCACGGTGGGTGTGCGAATGAGGAAGAAGTGCATCGATGTGCCCTTTGGGGGTATTTATCCCCACGCGCCAAGATCCGTGCCTAAAATTAGGGGGACGCGAGATTTCCGCCACGTGCCCACGATTTGCACGTCGTGGCAACGGCGTCTGCGGCCTCGCTCCGATTTCTGTGCGTGGTGGAGAAACCATCATGACGCATGCCCAAGTCCAAACTGTCGTGGACTGCATGGCGTCATCCGTCAACATTTGACGAGCCTAGTCAATTGACAAGACTGGTGCCAGGAAGATTCCTGACAATGGTCAGGCCGTCTTTCCCATGATGGCGGCAAGTTGTCCGACTACTTTAGGCGGACCGCCGCTTACTTTCAACTATGGAATGCTTCAAGCTCTTCAGACGCTTACAAGACAAGGCGGACGTTGCCGACAAAGAAGACGGCGCCTGAAGAACTCGAACCCTCCCAGGGGCTAATGTTGGGGATATACCTACTAGGGGTATCACCAGCATGGATCAATCCGGCTAGTCCAGGGTGGCCCGCAGTGGTGGTGAAGGCTTTGCCTACCGGGCGGCCCAGATAGCTGACGACCAAGGAAGGCGGATGCCGGCAAGGAGGAGGCCCAAGACTGAAGCCCATGAAGCCACCAAGACCAAGACGGAAGGCGGCATACTTGCCGGCTAGGTTTAGGACTCCGTATACTTGCTGGATACGTATTCACCTTGTAACCCTAGGTCCAGCCGCCTATATAAGCTGGACCTCGGGACGCCTTTAGGGCAACTCGAATCAATCACAACAACTCATTGTAACCTGTTCACGGCGATATTGCCTTATAGTGAGTTATAGCAGCACGTAGGGCACCGCCACCGCCGTGGTGCCTGAAGCTGGGTAAACCGCCGTGTACAATCCCGACCTTGACGACGTCCACCTTCTTGCCCTACGTTCACCCTCGGCTAGCAGGACCCCGTCTCCTATCCAAGATGCCGATACACGACACAAA